>JAADXC010000557.1:0-18259 GCA_023336425.1 Phytopythium cucurbitacearum (nom. inval.) | reverse complement strand
GCGGACCTCAGGTAGACGCGCGGTAGTGCGTCACGAGTCGCCCTGGCTGTCGATGGCAACCTCGACAAGCGCGCGTGCTGTCTCGCTTCCACCCGCACTCGTTGCTTGCCGCGCACAACTCAAACTGAAAAAGGTTTTGGGCCCGCCACGGGATCAGCACCGAGGCGCTACACCGCGCCACATTAGAAAACACAGTCTGACCTCTGTTTTTTACATAAGTGGAATGTATGAATAATACAAGGTTATTATTCAGGTTCAATAACAAGTGTATACGAAGCGTTGTATTGCAGTGTCAAAAAAATTATTTGTTACAAGATATAAGAAGGTAGTAGACATAGAAAACAGAGGTTAGACTGTATAACAATTTGTCGGACGTGACTTCGGTTTTACGGTATTCGCACCGTGCGAATGCATATAGGATTTGAAGATTTTTGGATTTGAAAGGTCGAGTGGAATCGATTTTGAAAGGACGAGTGAAGCAAGAAGCATTAAAAGAAAGCCTTCACAACTTGGTTGATTTGTCAGGAAGCTCTGAAATTTGAAGGTAGAGGTCATCATCGCAAATAGGTTGTCGCTCATACCTCCGCTGGAACAAGTCGCCCTCAAATTGTTCCAGTGGAAAACCCCACGGACCGCGAGTCCCGCCAACCGTCTGGAGGCGGCGCGCGGCTCGACCCTCAGCGTCCGCGGCTCGGCCTCGACTGAGGCGTCGGTGAGCAGAACCGCGTCCGCCCGCCCGCCCGTCCGTCCGTCCGTCGTACGGCGTCGGCTGGCCGTTGAGTGCCAAGCGTTGCGAGCGAGGATTCGGTGACAGTGAGCGAAGGGAGAGGCAGTTGCTTGCCTCAACTCCGAGCGGAGCAATGGTAAATGAACGTGTAGAGCGAGCGCAACCGCCGCGGTGGCAGGATAGTGCGGTGTCACGGGGCAGGTCCTCGTCCGGCGAGCTGGTGTAGATGGCTGCAGCCCGAGTTGCAGTTGTTGATACAAAGTAACTGATACTACAAGTAAACTAGCCACCGCAGCGCGCGGGCGACCCGCTAGTAGCTAGGGTAGATTGCATGCACATGGAACGCGCGCTAATGCTCTCTCTCGTTTGTGTGGTGCGTTCTGCGGATCTGCCGTGGCGTATTGTGTGACAGGTGCGCGTGCAGCAGACGCCGCGGTTCCCGCTCGGCACGCGGGTGTCCAAGCGCTTCAACGGGTACAAGAACCCGTTCGGCGGGACGGTGGACCACTTCGCGCCGAACACGAGGTTCTACCACATCAGCTATGACGACGGAGACAGCGAGGAGATGACCGAGGAAGACGTCGAAGTGCACTTCCACCACCTGCCGCACAAACCTTCAGATCCGGTGGAATCGCCGCCGGTGAGCAAGAAGCCGAGCAAGAAGCCGAGCAAGAAGCCGAGCAAGAGGCCGAGCAAGAAACCGGTCGAGAAGCCGGTCGAGAAGCCGGTCAAGAAGAAATGCAAGACGCTGCGACTGCGCTCGCCGCCACCGCTGCCGCCGCCCACCGTTTCCCCAGACAATGACGAAGACGAGTTTCCAATGGTGTTGAATTTGAATGATCATGCGCCGCCTTCCCATGCTTCGACGAAGCCACCAAGCAACAGAGAGGTCCACCAAAGTGGAAGACTGGACCTCTCCCCGCTTCATGTTGATATTTCCGAAAAGAAAGACGAAATGAGCCCGGAAGCTCGGTCCAATGACGACCAGGAGGTGGATGACGAAGAAAAGGAAGAGGAGGAAACGGATGTGGATGACGACGACGACGACGAGAAGGTCGGCGCAGAGGATATCAACAGGTTGATTGGCAAACCTGTGGTGAAGACGCTTCCAAGTGGGGACGATGGCAACGCGGTTGCGAGTGTGAAAGGCACCGTGTCGGCTTTCTTCCCTGCGACCAAGATGTTTCGCGTGTTCTTTGAGAACGGGACATGTGAGGACCAATCGTATGAGGAAGTGGTGCAGAACATGCCAGTGTTTTCTCCGCGTGTCGGAGTTTCAAAGAAGCGGAAGGAGCCTGAAAGTGAGGTGAATGTTGAAAGGCAATGGCCATCGCCGCCCTCTTCATCGCCTAAAGTATCTAAAACAGCAATCCCGGATGCGGAGGAACAGAAACACGCCAAGAAAGCCGATGGTAGCCACCACAGCAATGGTTTGAAGCCTCCAAGCTCACCGATGCCTAAGGCGTTTACAGAAGACGTTGGGTTCGACATCATGCGGAAAACGTTGTATGTTCTTGTGTCCACACCGACAGTGACGGTTGACAAGAAATCCCGGCTTGTGCGTTTGCTCTCGTCTGGGAAGCTGGAGGTAGATTTGACGGATCCACGTGGTTGTTTTTGCGAGCTCCGTGCATTGACTCACGTATCGTTGTGTTCATTAACACAGGCTAGGGCGGCGCTGGAGCAATTTGTCGAGATGGACGGCCTCGTTGCTGTAGACGAGCTGTTGGATACGTGGTCCAAGACGGAGGAAACTGAGCAAGGTGTGCTCCTGATTCTAAAGGTCAGTGTTTGTTTTGAATGTCGCGGTTGCTACTCGCTCGTGCTGACGCATTTTGTCATGGTTCGTCAAGGTGCTGGCGATGCTGCCTGGTGTCACTCGCGACGCTCTCATGACGAGTAAAATCGGGAAGCGCGTCCAGGGGTTGCACAAGAAGTGTGCCTTTCGCAACGACGCGATCGCGGAGCTAGCCAGGTGGATCGTCGACAAGTGGAAGGCTCAAGTGGGTATCGAGAAACCGTCCGAGTCTGCATCTTCGCCTCGTGTGTCGCTGCCTTCTCCTACTGGAAGGTCGCCGCGTGCGGAATCGCCACGAGAGAGCACTCCGACGGGGTTATCGAGCCGCCAAGGGTCTGAAACGAGCTTCCTTGAGCTCAAGGATGTTGAGAAGAGAGAGAAGGAGCCTCGCAGAGAGAAAACGAGCACCGGTGTTGCCTCCCGGAAAGAGCCGACTCGAGAATCTAACAGCGGGACCAAGAGCGGTGGCTCCGATCCAAAATCAGCAGCGTCCAAGAAGAGCCCTGCGAGTCTGCGTCGATCCAACTCCGCCAGCCATTTGAGAGCTTTGATGGGTACGTCGACTGTGTTGTTTGCAGTGTGCGTATCGCAGTTTCTAATCGTATTTTGGTGGCATCGTGTGTGGTTGGTACTAGCAGGGAAATCGAATGGCGGAGCGGCAAAGAAGGATGTTTTGGGCAGTGCGCTTGGTGGGAAGCGTCGTCTGGGCAACTCGAACAATTGGCGCGCTCGGAGAACGACAGTGTTAATCGATTCTGTCGCCAAGCGTGTGAGCGAGCAAGCCACAGAGCGTGAGCTGGAAGAAAAGAAGCGGCACGAAGAGGAGGCGGAGTTGGCGCGTCGGCGCATCGACTTTGGCGACCAAGAGGAGGTACTGTTTCTGACCGATATGGAGGTGACGATGTTGTTCACGTGGAAGCCTCCGGGTCCACTCACGCAGCCTCCTCGGCCCATCCGACCTCCATCGGGACGAGCTCTGAAGTCGATTCTGAAGAAACAGTCTGCCTACCCTGATGCTGTGCCTGGAAGTGCTGCGTCATCGACAGTCGGCGCGACAGCAGATGCAGCAGCGTCAACGGGTTCGGCAGACAATGATCATGACCAGAGTACGACACGTCCGACGCTGTTATCAACGGCAGAAGATGGAAGTGATGGGGTCAACAGCACGGAGATTGCCAGTCTAGCGATCTCGTCGCCTACAGCCTCGAGTTCGTTTGATAGCCGGCAACGAACGGAATCGTCTCGACTACACTCGCCGCCGCCACCAGGGGTGGACAATGTTGACACAAATGCAGTCGAGGACGGTGAGGTCGATGTGCAAGACGGCGATGTCGACATGGACGCAGACAAGAGCCCCGACTTGACGATGGATGCGGACGTCGAGATGGCGGAGACGCCAGTGGCGCACAAGCAAACCACCATGGGTTCACCGTCCGGTGTCAAGGAAGCAGAAGCGACCCCGCTTGTTGTTGTCAGCAGCAGTGGGTCGACGCCGAGGAAGTCCCACGGCTCATCAACAGGCGGCGACACAGTTTTCGCGGATGTGGGTTCCCGTGACGCGTTAGGCGCCTTGGATGATGCTGCGGCTGCGGCGGCAGCTGAGCAGGCCGCTGAGTTGCCACCGTTGCCACTCCAAGGGACCACGTAGCGCCAGTAGCGCCGACAGTATAAGAGTATTTGCAGTAGGTAATTGTTGATGTAGCTGCCGTTGAATCAGTGCAGTCGTACTAGGTTACACAGAAGTCGCTTTTGTTGGAATCAAATCTGAACTCGATCCATCCCTTTTGCTCTGAGCAGGACCGGTGATCGGCGTAATTCTCGCTCATTGGGGATCATTTCCCCGAAAGAAGATTGCCACACGCTGGGTGGCTCGACGACAGGTTGGTGTTGGTTCGTTAGTCATGTTGCACGCGACTCGTTCGACGTTCGTCCACAACAACAACCTCGCAACTGCGGACGAGCCTGCCTTCTTCCACCCCATTCCCACCGTCAACGGTGCGAGTTCCCTGCTTACAGTGGACAAAGCTGCAACTCCTCATTGCCAGTCACAGCTCGTTCGAGACTAGTGGTCTGAGCGAACTTGCCATGCTGCACCGAGCCACCCCCAGATCAAAGCGATCGATGAACAAGTCGCGCATATGTATGTCGATTCAACGCCATCACATGCACTGTTAAATACTCCTCCCAACCGCTGCCTTCGATCACTCCTCCACCGATCGCGCAGCTTCGTCGAGCGAACGCCTCATTGAACAACGCAATCCAGCCGCCGGGCAAGCCGAGCGTCGACCTCGGCAACCTCAGGCCGCAGTCGCATGGCCTCCTTGAGCAAAATGTTGGCGCGACGCCGACGCCGCCACCAGTGCTGCAGCAGCACGACGGCGCGATGGTTGATCCGGTCCTGCTCCTCCAGCGGGACCGAACCCGGTCCATAGACCGTCAGCAACCCGACGCCACTTGGATCGAACTCGCGCGGCTTCCGCACGATCTGCGTCGTCATCGTGCGCTCTTCGGCCGCGTCGAACGAGTTCACCTCCTCGATCACGGCGCGCTGGAACCCGACGAGGTCTTCTTCAAACGCCTTCCGCTTGCTCTCAGGCACGAGCGGACTCGTGATCGCGCCGAAGATACCCGTCGCGCCGGCCACGATCTCGTACGTGGCGCTGATGAGGTTCATGGCGAGCGATCGAACACCGAGGTACGCGCCACTGAGCAACTCGATCGGGCTGCCAGACGCCAGTCCGCGTGCCGGGAGCCGCACGAGCTCGAGCATGCCATGTCCGAAGCGATAAACGATCCGGAACGGGTTTGCATACACGGAGACCGTGTGCAGACCGCTGAGCACGAGGATGACCGCCTGCTGCTGATACCGCCGCGTGAGCTTGTCGATCACGTTCGCCTTGGGTTCGTACAGGTGGTTGAACGACAGCTTGGTCAAGTACAGCGGGAAGTCCTTGACGTTCGACTCGGGAAGGTACACCGCGAGTCTGCGGCCTGATGGACCAAGCGTCTTGATGTACCGCCCGCCGTGCAGCTCCATGCTGAACGTCACGCGGATGGCCTCGATCTCGAGCTGTTCGATGTAGACGCCGCCGTCGGGTCCGCCTCTGTCTTCGCCGCTGGTACCATTCGCACCCGTGCCGGCGTTCTTGTTGCCAACGTTGCCGCCAGATCCGCCACCAATGGAGGCGAGTCCCACGTAGTCTTGCTGTGTGTCGACGACCTCCTCGAACGTGCGGTGCGTCGCGAGCGACTCGATCCCCTGGAACACGCTGATGAGGTTGACGACGAACTTCTCGTCGGTCGAGACCGCGATCTCCTGCATGTTGAGCTCGATGAGCTCATAGTGCGTGAAGTCGCCCGCGTGGAAGCTCGTGTTCCAAAGCATGCGGAACTGAAGCACGCTCATGTTCGAGGTGTCCAGCTCCTCGAAGATGCCGCGGTATCGGTAGTTCACGAAGCTCTGCCACCGGTCGCGCAGCCGCACCGACACGCCCTCCTTCACGCGATACACCTTGGGACCGAGCACCACCTCCTGCTCCATCTGGTTGTCCATCTGCAGGTTGCCGAGCGAAAACACCACCTCGCTGCTTGCATCGGCCCGCGAGAATAGCAGACCAAGTCGCTGCATCGACATGTACGCAACCTCGACCATGGTCGAGTTGGCGTTGTGCAGGAACGAGAACCCGATGCTCGGGATCGTCACGCTCACGTTAAAGATGTCAGTCGGGTGGGCCAGCTCACGCACCGAGGTACGGAACTTGAGCGCCACGAGCACCTCGCCCACAAGATCGCCCGTCTCGGGATCCCGCATCTCCCACCAGTGGCCTTCGCTGCGTCCGAGCGACAGCTTGGCCTGCTCTGCTGTGTTGTACGTGAGCGCGATCGACTGGTGAGCGCTCACGCCCAGCTTCGACCACGCCTTCTTCGGGATCTTGATCTCAACCGTCCCTGTCGGCTCGCCGCGCTCCGAGTACGGGTTGCCCTCTTCGTCCTCCGAGTCTTCCGATGACCGGTATGATTGGCTCACATGCTCAGCATCGCTGATCCGAAGCGCCGCAGCGTCCAGATGCGACAGATCGCTGTCCTGTCGGTAGAACGTGCGCGCACGAGGTAGCAGCGTCGAATTGGAGCCGTCGGACACGGGCGGTTTTCGTCCCAGTGGAGAGCTGATAGGGGTACGCATCATTTCGAACGGAGTTGCCGTCGCGTCGGCTGGAGGTGTGATCTCCGGATACAGCTCCTTGTCCGCCTCCACGAAACACTCCTCCTCCATTTGGATCGTCGACGAGTCTCGCTCACGCGGATCCTGCGGCAGTTGCTGGTCGTAAAAGCTCAGCGTCAGCTTCTTTGGCCTCGACTCGCATGCGAACTCCAGGTCCGAGTCGAAGCGGTACACATGCGCCGTCCTCAGCTCCTTCGACTCCGCTCCTTTGGCCTGTCGAACACCAACGTTATTCGATGTGAACGCATCAACACAAATCCGGAACAACATACCGAATGGTTGTCAGTAGCGACGACTAGCTCTGCTGTCGAGTCCTGGTTGAGCGAAATCTCCTTCCTCAACCGCGCAGCGATCACCTTGACTTCAAGGATATAGCTCGGTGGACAATCGGCGCTGTGATCTCGGAAGACGAGGACGCGCGACGACCGATCGACAACGATCTCCGCCGAGATGCTGCGCAGCTGGTTGCCGAAGATCCGGTAGCGGAGTCCATCCATCTTCTTTTCGCGGTCCAGGTTGGCAAAGTCGTAGACACACGACAGTGGCGAGATCATGCGACGGTGTCCTGCCGACCCAACGCGACAGGAGACTCGCCTGCGTTCACGTCAACATTTAGTCACGAGGCTGACCCACAGAGCAAGTAAAACAACAAAGCAACGTACCACGAACGATCCGGCTTCACCCATGCGAACGGGATAAACTGCTTGCTTCGGACCACAACCGTGTCGTTCGAAAAGTTCACTTGGTTGAGGAAGATGTCGGAGCTGGTCTCGTTGCAAATGACATACATGGGCGGCTCATCGCGCATCAGAGTGATGACGATACTGGCACCGACGTTGCTGATGCGGACTTTGACCCGTGGCATCTTGTCGCTGCTCCGAGTGAAGCCTTCGCGTTCGTACCCAGAGTTCGTATCCTCCCACGAAACAGCCACAACACCGCGCAGCTTCAGCGCGAACTCGGTCTCGTCCGCCACAGCGAACGGACCGCTCCACTCAGCACCGTGATGATCCATCCGAAGATACACCTGGCGCTTCGTTGCTTGACTCGAAATGTCAAAGTCGTAGCTCGTCGTTGACGGGACGCCCTTGGTCGAGACCCCAGGCAGTTCCACGACGCTGTCATTGTCGCGAGCATACTGCGACACCTTGAACGGCGCATTCGTCTTGTTGACGAACACGTAGCGAGACGTGACAACGACCTGCGTCGTGCGATGGAACTGGCCCATCGGACGCTGGATCGAGATCCCAATCTCGTTCCGCGCCTTCATACCCAAGGTGCTGCCGAATCGTAGGCTGATTGGCGCCTGAATGCCGACAACAGTCGAGTGGATCTTGTCCGACCAGCGGGAAACCTCGTGATCAACCATGGTGCCGATCTCAAACTCTTGATCCGGACAATCCATCAGCCTCGGAACGGGACGCTGCGGCACCAACTGCGGCGCGTGGAGCACCGACGCATTGAACTCGTCAGCGCAGCGAACCAACAAGGTTTGGACGTGTGAGTGGTTATAGATCCAAAGCGAGCAGAACAACACGATCCGAGGACTCCCATCATCGGCAGTCGTGTAGTCCAATCGCGCCACCGTCTTCTTCGCCTTCACGTCTCCGTCTTTGAGCAGCACATTCCCATTCGGAATAGACGGCTGGAACTCCACAATCGGGTCCCAGGTTCCCGATGCTCCAAGCAATGACTTGATCTCTCGGTCCATTCCTTCGCGGAAAATGCAGTCTCCAAGCGCGATCGGACGCGTCCACAGCGAGTCCATCTCCGGCAGTCGCAGGAACAGCTGCGCACCTTTTTGGAAATCGTGGATCGGAACCTCTTCGCCTGGAGAAAGCGTTCCTTGGCGGACAACGGTCGCCCCATCCTCCGTCTCCACAACGATTCGGAACTGAACGCGAACCGGGAGGGTGTTTTCGAAGATGAGGCACGAGTGGAGCGAGATCTGATACTTTGTCGCGTACGCCTGCACATCGCTGTCTTCGGACGCATTGCCGCGAGTCACAATGTCTTGATGCTCCTCCCGATACACCTTCCGCATGTGAGCAGTGATGTTCACGTAAACGCAATAGCCCAACCCGTGAACACTCTCTGGATCCAGAGTCAGAATCGTCGAGCTCGCAGCCAGGCTGCTCAGGTTGGCAACCACGGTCGGTTTGCATCCGTCGACCTTCACGATGATCGAGTGTTCGTTTTGGCCGTACATCGCACTGATGGGGACAGAAATCTTGTTGCCAGTCGGTAGAGAAAGCGCTCGATCTTCTTCCATTAGCAGGTGTCGGCTCTACACAATAGATGAAACAATGTCTCCGAGTCAGTATTTGCAAGAAAGCTATCGTATATCGCTTTGGGATGCGCTGCGTACCTCGTCTTGTGCGGCCTCCGTCTCGATCGTCCACAGCTCCATGTCGATATTCGTGTCTGACAGCATCATTCCAATCAGTATGAGTCCTGTTTCCACATGTGACTACAATAGCAATCAATGCCTACCGTTCTTGACTTGGACAGGGGAGCTGAGCAGCAGGACACGACGGGATTCGTCACGCTGCGCGACCTTCACCTCCGCGAGAACTCGGTCTCCCTGGATGAGAAACTTGCCTGCTCTGCGCAGCGGACAAAGCAAATTGCAACGTTCGGCTCCAATCTGCACCTCGAGCGCTAGCGGTGGTACGTAGTTGCCGCGCAATGCGTCCGACAGCACCACAATGTCCTTCGATGCATCCATGGACGCTTTCCGAGCGGGCGGGTCGGAACTCCGCGTCGTGACAATCTTCAGCGGATCGAACACCAGGAACTGGCCATCTCGCACTTGCTCGGGTTCGTTCATCTTACCACGCGGCTGAACAGAATAGTGCGGCACAAAGTCAAGTCCCACGAAGATCTCGCCCGTCACGTTCCCTCGCAGATCACACAGCCGGTACCATCGATTGCTCTTGGAACTCTGCGATGTGGCAGACCCCATCACGCTGCCAGCCAGATTGATCTCAGCTGTCCCAATTGAGTACCATTTCGCCTTTTGCGAGCTCGAACTGTCCCCGCGAAGAATCCGCGCACTGGAGCTCGGTGCAGGAGTATCCATCGTGTCCATCAGATCATCGTCGTCTGCGTCCACCTCGACATACCGGTTGGTCACGTGATCAAACACATACTCGCGCTTCCCCTTCTCCGTGGACAAGACGTCGATCTTCAAAATTGGGGTGACGCCTGACTGTGCTCCACCATACGCAAGAGAAAATTTGTGTCGGAAGTTGTCGACGGTCTCCACTTCTCGAGGATTCCACCACGGCAATAGCACCACTTCGACGCGGACATTGTGGAATCGCGAATAGCCAGGGAATGACCACCCATCACGAATGTCGACGTGGAGTGTGCCCGCATGAGAGGTATTCAGATTGGCGAGCCGAATCGGGACGCCGAGGTTGTTCAGCACACACACACGGCCGTCCGCTTTCTTCGCCTCGCCGTCAGCAGCCACAGCCGCCAGCGTTCGTTTCTCGACGTAGAACACACGCTTGCGCCGATTCTTCGCGATGCTGCAAAGCAAGCGCACCAGCGAGTCCGTGAAGTTGACGTTGAGTCGCTGCATGGCGCTCAGCTGAACGGTCGTTCCAGAACCACCGACGTCGCGACTCAGCTTGGCGTACACACGCCAAGGCTCCACGAACGGCTCCCAATCAGCTAGCGACGAATTGTAGTATCGCGCCGACATCTCCACGCTCGCGTCCAGCACGCAATCAACCGAAAGCTCAGTGCGCGTCACCGTTTGCAGCTTCATGTCGCTCAGTGAAAAGTTCATCACGGGGATATACGTGTCGAGGGACACCACCGACAGGCTCCGCTTGATCACTTCGAACACCACCGAGTAGCACGATACCGAGATTCGGTCGTGCACGCGACCGACTCGCAAGCGAACGCGGAAAATGGAGCGCGACCTGCCGTAGCGCTCCGAGTGGTCGCCCACAACAACGACAAACGACTGGTAGTTGAGTAGGGGAGAGATGGCTGACACCTTCGACCGATGCCTCAACCTGCCGCCAACACTGCTGTCCCCACCCTGTATATTCAGACCAGCAGAGGTGGCAGTCGACATCCGACTTCGTCCTGTTGGCGACGAGTAATGCTGTCGACCAAATCCGGTGTACACTGGTCGCAAGTCGAGCGAGTCATAGTCGTGGAGACTGAACTGCATCGAGTTCAGTCTCTCGGTCTGCGAGAACGGTCGATGCAGCTGGCTCACGTCGAACTCGGAGTACATGTGCGAGTCGGAAGAGACCGGGTCGTCATCGGGAAACTTCTCTTCGTTTGACCCGGAAAACTCGATGTCGTCGTCAAATTCTGGTTCCTCCTCGCTCTCGGTCAACGCCTCGATCAGCGCAAACAGCAGCTCCAGCCTGCGATCAGCCTCTAGCTTGATCTGGCCAATCGAAATCGAGAGAGAACGATGGCAAACCGCTCGCTTGGCGGATTCGTCGGCACACAAGGTGCATCGGGTGACCGTGTCGGTGACTTTGTGCAGACGGAGGTCGTAATGGAGTCGCAGGCGGTCGACTTGCGCAAGACGGAGAGCAACCTCGTTGGTCAGCACAAACAGTGCCGTGGGACCCACATGAAGCTTGAAGTTCTCCATCCCAGCATCAGCACGATAGACGCATGAGCTGTTCTCGACGGTCAGCTTCGCAACGCAATGAGCATCTTCCACGTAAGCCTCCAGGATCGGCGCTCGAATGTGGATGCCAAGATCCGTCACTTCGAACAACGGAGATGATCCGACGTCGGATGGTGCAAACTCGTTACGATTGCTGTCAAACAAATCCGGTGGTGGTCCCGACCAAAGGATGCTCAGATTCCCAATTGCCTCCATCAGCACTTCAGTCAACGACAGCGGCTTCACCCACCCAGATATATCCAAGTTCATTTGGAGGCCGTCTTTCCGCACAAAGCAGGTCGGCTGGGCTCGAGATCCGCGATATGTCATGTTAAACCCAAGGAACGGTCCCTTGTGCAGATGGTCCGAGCGCAATTGGCCAGGAGTCAAGTTCCCGTTTTTCAAGCTCAAGAAACGGTTCCCGACGTGCAGCAGTCCGTGGTTAGCCTCCAGCCGGTGATCCAAGACCGACAAAAACTCCACTCCGAGAAACAGGCTGAACCCGGACTGCTCTGGCTCCGACACCCGATGCACGTCGACCGAGAACAGCACATCTGTCACGCTAAACGAGATCCAAGCCGATCTCTCTTCGCGAGTTTCATTTCCTGGATGGTAGACATCAGAGAACCCACCCAGAAGCATATCTTCCAGTATCGACCCGTCGTAATGGCTCACGGTACCGACATCTCGACCGCTGGCATCGAGCGAAGCACTCCGCACAGACGCTGTCTCATCATTGCCAAAATCAAACATGTCTTCGCCATGCGACCGCTTGGCTGCCATTCTAGCATTCAGCTCAATGCACTCCTTCCATCTCTTCAATTGCTCCACATCGTCTGAACTCAACACCTTCCGGAGCAGACCAGCACTCGTTCGAAGCTCTAGAATGTTCACAGGCGTATCTGCATCAGTCCCTCTCGGTCCCTTCATCTTTTGAACGAAAATCACTTTGCAGCCAGCCACACTGAACTCGTCAAGCACATCAATCCCAGCTCCATTCGAATGGAATGACAAGATCCCGTCTTCGTCCATGTGGCACCAAGCGCGGCTCCATCTCCGGAATGCTAGCGAGTCGTCGCGGATGTACAGCCACCCCATCATTTCTTCGTCTTGATAGTACGCGTAGCGGTTCTTCATCAACGCCAAACGAACCATCTTCCGCCGCCGCACAATCGCTCCGCGAATAAACCGCTGCATCACAACTATGGCGCGCGTGGCTTTGATCCATTCGGGAGCAACCGGCTGCGTGACTGGCTCTCGATTCACCAATTGCTTGAGCATTAGTCGATACGAAGGCTCCTTGCGAGGCATACTCGGGATCGGCGATTTCGTCTCCGCACTCACCATCAGCACGAGGTGCTCCACCTTGATGTCATAGGTATAATTGCTGATCTGAATCAGAGGAGGAACTTCGTCAGACAGTGTCGTATTCACAGGACTGGTTGATGCTTCTGATAGCACAGCTGTGCCAGACGCAACATCTCTGCGCTGTTCACCCAACAGCATGCTCATGGACGACGCATCCGCCAGCAGCGTCGCGTTTTCGTAATTTCGGGAAACGGCATCAAAGAACACGTAAATGTCCTCCACCAGCGCAGACATCTTTTCCTGGTCGAACACGAGAACGGAACTACCGATTCCACACGAGATCTTGGATCCATACGAGCTCACATCGTCACGGACAGCGTGTGGATGCTCCGCATGGAGGAGGTTCATTTCGAGAGACAGCGACACGTGCTCATCTGACGGTTCGTCGATTGGCCAATAGCCCACATCGTCAGTTTCGCAGATGCTCGACGCAATGCAATGATTCCCGTCGTCGGACCACGATGTGTTCTGGATGAAATACCTGGCAACCAGAATCTTGTACGAATGGTACGAGAACAGATCCGGCCCAAAACCTTCGATAATGACTGCCGGATGGTCCAGCACAGCCTCGCACAGAACTTGGGCTCTGGACGCTTGCACAAGGCGAAATTTGAGATCATCCGAGCTCAGCAGCACCTTTGAAACTGTGTGACCTGGGGTAATCTCGCGCGGCTTGAGTGCTGGATGGCGGAACGTAAGCACTTTCGCCTGGGAAATCGAGTCGATCGCAGCCATAGCTTCCGATCCGGACTTGAACTGAATCACAGACTGCAGCGGCTTCCCATCAATATATACCAACAACAACCCTGGTTTGATGCTGGAATAGTTTGACCCTGGACTCTTCTCCTTCACTTTCGTCACTGTCAGCTCGAATTCGGATCGGAGCTCGAACGAGATCCCAGTTGGTCCGCCGGGAAGCGACACGTTGATCTCCGGAAGCGACACGCGAATTGTGTCGCCCGAGTCTTGGGGAATACTCAAGAGCATCCGCTGGATGGGAACGATGCCCTCGAGTCCCATATGGTTCCGAATTGCAAAGATGAGTTCAAATGGCAACTGCTGTTCGATGGCTGTTGCGCGTTCCCAGTGCTTGGACTTTTTGACATCATCGAGTCCCTCTTTCCGCATTCCAAAGATGTGCCTCCAAAGAGTCAAATACTCTTCTGCAATCTTGTCGATTCCATTGGTCTCGCTTGCAGCACCCCGCTCGGTGATTTTCAGCTGCTCGGCAACGAGGCTTTGCCAGTTGTCGTGCCGGTAGAACGAGTCGATCACCAAGTTCAGCACCGATAGCTGTTCTTCGTCGATCGCGCCTTGGATTCGAGACAAGTGGAACTTCGCATCATACCGCGGCTCGCTTGTCTGCGCATGCTGCGTCGCTGTGTTCATTGTGAGCTTCAACGAGACCGTAATGGGAGCGACCAGGAAACGGTGGACGTGCGCAGTCTCTTCCACCATCCACCACTTCGCGAGCGCCGAACGGGATCCCATTTCTTTCAATCGAGAGAGCGTGGACTTGAGCACCAGCGGATGCACGCGGGAGTGGATGAAGTGGAGCGCGACTGGGTCGATGTACGCCGACAGATCCAGCGCATTGATCAGCTTGAACACCAGGTGGCTCTTCTCTTTTGTAGCAGGCTCTTGCTCTTCGTCAAAGCCATCGACCCGCCAATTGCTCGGCGTCGTCACAGCCGAGAGCGCTCCCAACGAGACTCCGACAGCATACTTGACACCACCATCCTTCACGCCACCCGACCTGCTGGAAGAGCTCCCCTGTGTAGACGGCGGCGCTGGGGTCCGCACAGGTTGCGCAGGGAACCACACGCCTTCAATGCGAATGTGCAGGTTGCGAATATCGATCTGCAGGTTGTCGATGAGCTTCGTCATCGTGCGTCCGATCCACCCGTCCGTTCCAAAGTATCCTTCGCTCTCGTGCGGCTCCTCCAGTCCGGCCTGTTGCGGCCCATTCCATCGCTCCAGTAGGTCCTGCTCCAGCCGCTGCATCTTCTTCAGTAGGAGTCCGGCGATCTCTTCCTGCTCGTCGCGGGCGTCGTGCTCCAGCGGCGACAAAACGAGCAGCACGTCCACAAAGCGGATCTTGGCCGACGCTGACCCGAAGATGGCCGAGATGGGCAGATCGGCCTCGAACTGGCCGATGAAGCCCGTCTTGAGTCGGAACGGCAGCCAGCTCGGGATGATGCTGTCCTTGAGCGTCAGGTTCTCGAGCCGCAGGCGCTCCGACGACTTCCATAGCTTGCCCGACACGTTCACCGTCTCGCTCTCGACATACTGGCCCAGGAAGTAGTAGATCCATGACCGGAACGCGCCTTCCAGCATCCTGCCGACCTCCGGCGTGCGTCACGGATCGACGCCGACCCAGAGCGCCTAGCTTCTGGCCAAGCGGCGACCGCGACGAGTGGCCCGAGCACCGAAGATGGAGCAAGCGGCGGCGCCCACGGTCGCGCGCGGCGCCTGCTCGCTGGCGATTTCTCCGTCTCGGACGCGGCGCCTCCGCGAGCCGAGCAAGCACTGTGGCCGCCTTTTAGTACCGTGGAACTCTCAATGCGATACACTGACCGGAGGCAGTTGCGCGAAGCACACGAGACTTGCGAATTGTATGCGGTCGCTGGCTTTTTGTCGATGTCTGCGGCAAATTTGACAGCGGCGCGTGATTCGCTGAAATCGAAAAATCCATCTACCATCGCGCGCCAATCAACCAACGAATATCAGCGAGCTGCGCGTTGCATTGGCTGATAATTGCAGTGGTAATGACGTCAAAGTGAAGGGGATAGGGTTATCTGCCTCATGATGGCCGCCGACAAGATGGACGACCAGCGAATACCGTGATTGCCAGATTCACACATCACCTCCTGTGCATTGCTCGCGACTTTCCCGTGCCTCTATGAGCAGTCGGACGACGGCGGAAGACAATCGCCTGCACCTTACCAACACAACAACTACGGTAGCAGATCGGCTTGGCCGCGTTCTCTGCTGTAGCGGGGCAGCCGCTTGTCAGACTTGAACTTGAACCGTATACGCAGAGTTGAAGCACGGCTTGTCTCAGCTCCCTGGATATCTGGCCGTGCTGGTGCTCACCTACTCTGTAATACTGAAGCTGCCGGTCACCTGCGCCGGACTTGTGCGGCCTGGAACGAGTTGAGGCGAGGCGCGCGGGTCGTCAGCACCGGCGCGCTCGGGGTGCTCCAGTCTGCTGGCGCGTACGAGCTGGCGAACTCGTACCGGCAGCGCACAACGTAGCTCTTGCCGTAGTCGAGCCCGAAGATCAGCGTTGCGAGCTCCAAGCTGTTCTCGGCCGCCTGCTGGGGCCGGCCGCCCCAGCTCTTCCACACTTTCACCGCTCGGTCGCGCGAGAACTGCAGATGGCACGCCTGAGCCTTCGGATGCAGCCTCCAGCACACTCGGATCGCAGCCTACGCAGTGAAAGCATCAGATGCAGTCCACAACGTATAGTCATGGCAACAGCCATACCTTGCATGGCGAGGCGATGTACACTTCAACGCGAGGTGTAGGCGGCACGACGCTGGCTCGCAGTCCGCCAAGGCTCGAGTCCATCGACTCGATCCGTCGGAACGACCGGCGCCAAAACGCGCCAGATCGCCGTGTCTGCTGCGATGTCTCGTCGTCCATCTCCGTGACGTCGGTCACCACAGAGCTGTTCTCTGTCGTGCGTGTACTGTCGGCGTCGCCGAAGCTCTCTGAGAGCACGGCGTCCTGGCTGTCGGCATCGTCACGAGCGGCGTCTCGATGGTCTCTTGACTGGATCAAATAGCGAGCGTCGAACACGGAGAGGCCGCTAGAACCAGCGCCAACTGTCTCGAGTTGGCCGGATCGAATCACGCGCGCGCGCGCCGAGTCTGTGGAGCGAGAAGACGAGCGGAACCTTAACCGAACCGGTCGCGGCGCCATCTTGAGCACGAACCGCACGTCTGACAGCTCCAGATTCGCGACGCTCTCGCCGTTCACCGACAGCAGCACGTCGCCTTCCTGCAGAGCACATGAGAGAGCGGTCAACAGCAGCCAAGACAGCACGCAAACGTCTTCGCCAACGCACGTGAACGAAATTTGAGTATTGTGCGCCGCTCACTGACGACGCCACCACCGTCGTCCGCGACGCGTTGGCCGCCACGTCCGACTTGAGTGTCAGTCCGAGCTTCACCTCCATGAAGACAACCTGCCACACGCCTCGCCAAGACGTCAAAAGGTCCGACCGTTGTTGTATCAGAGCCTGGCCGTCCCCTCCACACGCACCTCATAGTCGTCGGCGCTCGAGCTGGTGCTGTCCAGTGAGCTGCACCTGGCGCGGTCGTGCGGTCGAACAGGCGCGAGGCGCCGCTCGGTCTCGGGCGGCAACGAAGCGGCCACGTCCATGCTGCTGCCCGCGCGCCTTCCCTTGGTCTGCGCGCCGTGCGGCAGGCGACCTGGCCCATACAGCGACCGCCACTGTTCTTTGTGATGAGTTCCTAGAAAGTCGCCAACACGCCGGATTGCGGGTTTCGCTAGGTTTAATGTGTCATTCGAGTCTTCAATTGGGATAGAACAGTTAAACCTGATTGCATCCGCGTCAAAACCTAAACCATCTATTGTTAGGGTTTTGAAGGTGAACCGTCTCTCGACATCGATGACGCACAAAACGAGGGCTGGCAGCATGGTGGACGTTCAGTCGCCGCGATCTTCCACCGCCGCGATGCAAAGTGGTTCTGATGCTGACTCGGCAATGCAGTCTGCAACACCACGCGCGCACAGTACAAGGCAACAGTGATGCCACTCTGGCCAGACCACGGAGCGCCCGACTGGCTGCTCGATGTGTTCGGTTCGAGTCTGCCATGAGCACCATCCGGATTTGGAGCGGCCTTTACGGCAACTTCAATTCGCCCGACTGTTAACGGGGGCCTCCTCTCCATGATATCCGACCAGGTGGTGGCTTGCAATCCGAAGTAAAAGTGTGGGGCTGCAGCATTCGCCTCTGATTCGCCTGCGCGGGAGGAAGATGACCAACTCGATTGGATCTGGCTCGGCGAGCAGAGGCGCGGCGTTCTCTCATTCGTGCTACGTACCCATTCCAAGCGCGTGGCGCCGTCCCCGTCGTCAGCCGTTCATTACGCAAGCTGTGAGCCAGCTCGTTGTGGCTGGGAGCGGCTCGCCACATCCCAACGGATGAGGAACTCCACAGCGCTCGCGCTAGTGAGCGTGCAGCTTCTGCTGCTGCTCCATGCAACCCCGAGCCACGCGCACACATGGATCGACTGCCTGGACACGGACCGCTCCAAGATCTACGACCAGAGCGCGTCCTACATTTTCGGTGGTGTGAGTGGCAACGGTTTCTGTGAAGGTTACGGAGCAGGGTACCCCGGTCGAGGCGACACCAGCATCGGCACCGAGTACACGTATAAGATGCTGCTGAACGAGGTCGAGGCCGGCGCCACGGTGTGCCAGGCCGTCGCAGCCGACACCTACTCCGGGTGGCGCACGCGCATG
>JAADXC010000556.1:0-18279 GCA_023336425.1 Phytopythium cucurbitacearum (nom. inval.) | reverse complement strand
GTGGACCACCGGCGCTCCCAAGGGGATCACAACGCCCGAGGTACTGCCAGGGAGGGATCAAACCCCCCTGCTACGGTACTATCCAAGCTCGCGGAGCCCGCAGCCCGCTGTCGAGCTGACAGTTTGAGCGCGGTTCTTGCTGAGCGACGTGCACACTTCACAAACACTTCAACACAGTACAATATAACCTCGTTAAAGTACGAAATATACTCACTTAAATACGATTCTGTGCCCTTTTGTTTTTTGGGCTGTGCCCTTAGTGCTTCCCTTGCAAAAATAGCGCGTCAAGGGCTAGGTCTGTCACGTACACGCACGAGATTGGTGGAAAATCGATCAGCTTACAATGGTTCGGTTCGCGCACTGCGTTTTACTATGCCGCCCGTCTCTTCGCAGCTGACGCTATACCCGTGGCTGCCTCGATCGCCATAATTCAGATTCGACGTGCTCGCCTCCTAGGGGCAGAAGCGGCGCGCACACTGCCGCTGTGCTGAGCACCGAGCCGCAGGCTGAACCAGCGCACTCGCTAGTAGACTCCCTGTCCGCCACTGCTTCGCCCTGCAGTACCCAACCTCGCGACTACCATGAACCTCAAGCACCTGAGCTTCGTGATGCTCGTTGTGCAGAACACGGCGCTGTCGATCGTGTCCAAGTACTCGCGGCACGTGTCGGGTCCCAAGTACCGACCCAGCACGGCCGTGCTGCTCGTCGAGGCGCTCAAGTTCGCGCTCTGCTTCGTCGTCGTGCTGCGCGCCAAGAAGGGCGACGTGTCCGCCTCGGTGCGCACGCTGCGAACGGAAGTGTTTGCCGACAAGGCCGGGCTCGTCAAGATGGCCGTGCTGGCCTTCCTCTACGCGCTGCAGAACATCTTCGCGCTGTTCGCGTACGACTACGTGGACGTGGCCACGTACCAGATCGTGTACCAGCTCAAGATCATCACGACCGCCATGTTCATGATCGTGCTGCTCAACCGCCGCTTCTCGCTCGTGCAGTGGCTCGCCATGCTCGCGCTCATGGTCGGCGTCGCCATCTGCTCCTACTCGCGACTGCCCGAGTCGAGCGCGCAGGACCACGCCGCCTTTGACAGTACTCGCGTCATCGGTGTGGGCGTCGTGCTGGGACTCGCCGTCAACTCAGGTCTCGCGGCCGCCTACTTCGAGCGCGTCATGAAGTCGCACAAGTCGAACGCGACGCTGCAGACGATCGACCCGCTCTGGACGCGCAACCTGCAGCTCTCGGCGATCTCGGTCGGTGTCACGTGCGTCGACTTGGTGCGCAACGCTGGCGAAGTCTGGACCAACGGCTTCTTCTACGGCTTCCACTCGATGGTGTTCGCCGTCATTCTGCTCCAGGCCGTCGGCGGACTCACAATCGCCGCCGTCGTGCGCTACTCGGACAACATCGTCAAGAACTTCGGCACGTCCTTCTCGCTCATCTTCTCGTGCATCATCTCCAACTACATGTTCAACCAGACGGCCACCTTCTCCTTCTACTTTGGCGTGCTGCTCGTCGTCGTGGCCGTGTTTGTCTACGGCGACTCGCGCTTCGCCGTCAAGCCCGCGACGCCCAAGGTAAAGCGATCCATGGACATGGCTGTGGACTTGCCCGGACAGACGCACGAGATCTCGATCGAGACCAAGAGCGCTCTCCCCACGCACGCGGGACGCCACTTCACCGCTCACTCGCTCGGCTCGGTCGGCATCAAGACCATGTAGGTAGTTCACGGCGGTCTGCGCAGAAGCAGGCTGTCATAGAGAATGAGATTCGCTCCTCAGTTGTCTCTCAAGGCAAAACGAACGCGCATTTAAATGAAGAGCGTGCATTTATCTGCAACGTGAGGCGGTACAACGAATCGACCAGTGAATGGCTGACGACAGCGATAACGATGATGGCTATGCTGGCTCGAGAGCAGTTCGGGGTCGATTCTTCACGACGCGAGCTTGAACAGGAGCTCCACAAAGACGTCTCTGTTTGCACGTGTCACAAGCGTCACGTTGGCCTCTTCCGGAGGACAATCCTCCTCCCAGATGCTGGCTCCACGGCGCTCATCAGGCGCGAGGTGCACCGATCCTTTGAGCTTGCGCGCTTCCTTGATGTACCGTTTGTCCAACATCGTGGCCATGGCGTAGGCGTCGCACGGGACGAACTCGTCGGGGCTAAACGTGCGCGTGAAGGCCCAGATCTTGCGGATGTAGGCCGTCGCGGGGTTAGTCGCGTCGCAGAAGACCTCGTCGAACGTCTCCCACGACAGCTTGTTGTCTGCGCACGTCTCGAACGGCACGACGATGAGCTGCTCGGCGCGGCAGTGCTGCATCACAATGTTGGTCGCCTCCGGGTCGCACGCCACGTTGAACTCCGAGTGTAAGGTCGTGTTGCCCTCGCCGCGCGAGAGGCCACCCATGACGACGAACTGCTTGACATTGGCCGCGAAGCTCGGGTCCAACAGCATGGCGAGCGCCACGTTGGTGAGCGGCCCGATCGCAACCACGACCAGCTCGCCGCGGTGCTCGTGGCTCAGCTCGATCAGTGCGTGCACAGCGTCGTTGCGACTCGCGACTCGCAGCCCCGCTTCGACAATTCCCGATGTGCCGCCGAGTCCGTCTGGTCCATGGCCCTGTTGCACGTCGACTTGGTGAGTTGACCATTGGTGTCGAAAGGACAGATTGGTCTTCGCCGCACCTCCCACCGCTCTTCAGTCACGCTCTTGACGATGGGACGCGCCGCACCGCTGTGCACCGGCACGTCCGAGCGGTCGAACGCCTCGAGGATGCTGCGTCAGCAGAGACCGAGAGTCAGATTGGAAACGTGGCGATACTAGGCGACACTGGACACAACAACGCACCGGGAGACGTTGTGCGTGGCCTGCGGCAGGTCCACGTTGCCGAAGACGGTGGTGACGGCCGCTACCTCCTTCGGGAACGCGTGCAGCGCCATCAGCATCGCCACGGCGTCGTCCACGCCCGCGTCCGTGTCCACCACGATCCGCATCTCGCTTGTGGAATGAATGATCGGTCGTGACTGCCGGTGGCTGAACGAAGACCTAATTTAGAATGGGTTGTGCTGACCTGACAGCGAATCGATACTGATTGCGAGTGTGGCGGCAAAGTGGCAAAAAAAAAAAAACAGAAATTCCAATAATTTAAACTGCTCTTCAACACGCCGAGAGCTACGATTGCTCTGTCTGCCCGGCAGCATATCACTTGCTCACGATCGAGCGGAGGCGGTCGGGCGTGTCGTCGTCGTTGAAGTGCGCACTCGAGAACCGGATCGTGTCTAGCAGCGTCGCGGTCGCTCCATGCGCCGCCGTGTGCCGGCCCGCGAGTTCCTTGAGACATCGCTTGATCTGCGGGAGATAACGATGGTGAGAACAACATCCAGGACAACACGCGTCGGATCTCGCCAAGCCACTCACTTTGATCTCCGACTTGGAGCAGAACGCGCCGCACCCATTTGTGTGGTCGTACACGATGATGGCGCCAGTCATCGCTCGCAGTGTGCGCAGCGTGTGTCGCTCGTCTTGAACCCTGCAACACGACGGCAAGTTTTGAAGGTTAGTCGAGTGATCGACAACAAATGGACAGCAGCTAGACGGACTTTTGGTTGGACACGGCGGAGCAGAGCGAGTTGGCGAGCTGCGCCATCACCGCTACGCTGATGGGCTCCTTCTTCATGGCGTCGTCGACTCCGCGGATGAGCACTTTGGTCATCGGGTTGTGGTCCGCGACGAAGAACGAGAGCGCATTGAGCGGCGCATCCGAGAGGCTGCAGACATTCAAGCAGTCGTAAGAAAGGCGACCTAGGAACAGCGTTGCTGAAGCTGAGATTGGTCTGCGCGCACCTTTCAAACTGGTTCGAGATGGTGTTGATCGCCGCGAGGCGACGGACGTAGCTGAGCTCGTTCTGGATGTCAGGTTTGGACGCCTTGAGGTTGTCGAAGCACACGGCAAAGTCGAGCAGACTCGCGATCTTGTCCATCAGGAACCCCGCCGACCGCTTGGTGGCTGTTCATCAACATGGGATACACCAATGAGCACTGGTTCACGCTGCAAGTAGAGGTTTGCCGAACAAACCTTTGCGACTCGAGAGCTGGATAAGCGCCGAGAACACGGGCTCTGCAAGGTTAATAGAGACTCGTCAGTCGCGTCTCCACGTCGGATACCAAGATGTGAACAATCAAGCCACATACCGAGGTTCTGCGAGACCTCGTAGAAGGACTGGATCAGCCGCACGTTTGGTGCCAACGCCGCCAGCACTTCCGACGTCAAGCGGCTGTCAGAAGGCGATCGGATGGACTGTCCAACATCGGACCTCCCGAGTCAATTCTGGTGCACTATCTCACATGGAGGCAGGTACAGTAGTTGCACCTTCTGCACGAGTTGCCGGCAGCCTTCGTAGCGCTGCACCGCACTCAGCGCGTGCGCCGCCTGCGTGATGACCGTGTCCGCTTCCATCGCGATGTCTTGACACATTTGGTCGGCGATGGCTTCTGCACATGTGAGAACGTCAATGAGCCGATCAACACCCTAGTCAGCCGATCGCCGCCAGAGGCCACCCACCTGAGAGAGACTTATCGCTGTGACGCAAGCGGAGCTTCATTAGCGATGGAGACATGGTTCTGGTCGGGATCACGAGGCACAAGCACAAGCGATCGAGAGGGCTCCGGAACGCAAGTGGGATCTCGGCTCGAGGAGCGGCGGCCGCGAGCCACGAGACATGAGCGATGCCAAGAACAATCAAGGCGAAAAAGATAATCGTCAACCCCAACGTAACGACTGGCTCGTTCCCGGAACCGGTCATTTAGAGCCTATGCTGAGTGACCCAAGTGCAAATTTACTCGGACACCGCCGTGGCACCATCGCATCCAGCGCCGGAAATAGCTCGCCGCTACTTTTTTGGAGGCAAATCAGCACTGCGCCACGCGACGTCCAGACGCTGTCGGGACACGCAAGACGAGCGCAGTGAGCAGCAGCGCATCAACGGCACATCAGGCGAGGTTGAGGTTGCTCGAAATTGCGGTGGCCATCCACCCGCAGTGTTGCTCGCTGGGAACGTGCGCTATGATCTGGGTCACCCAGCGGACTCCTGATGGGTAGCAAGGAGCTCTTCAACGACCTGAACCTCGTCGTCCGGCTGCATCAGCACATCCAGGAGGTCTCTGATTTGGCCAGCTCCTCTTCGACCTCTTCGCTCTCTCGATCGAATGGTCCGGCCTCGCTGCCGCGCCAGTCGTCCTTCAAGGTGCTCGCAGACCTCGAGTCCATCTCGACGCCCGACCCTCGCGACGATGCGCGCTTCGCCCACCAGAGAGCTGCGTTCGCCGCCGCCGACACGTCGAACCTGCCGTTCCATCTGCAAGGCGACAGCCAGTTTAACGAAGGCGCAGCATTGGCCAAGCGCCGCGCGCTGCGGTTCGCCGAGACCATCCGCGACAAGATCTTGTTCCTGTGGGAAGTGGCCCGCGGCCAGAAGAATGTACACGCAGTGGCTGTCGGCACCAACAATGGGCCCGGCAAGTCGCCAGCCTTCTTCTCCGAGATCGACGAGGAAGCCTACATGACCATGATGCTGCTCATTTTCAAAGTTCTTCGCGACGACTTCTCGCTCGACATTGCGCGCAAGCAGATCCAGTGCGATTGGGACGTGGACAGCCACCACGGCCAGACGCTGAGCTTCGAGCAGTTCTTCTCGGCCATGTTTGAGCTCGTCGACATGTGGACATGCGATACCGAGGAGCCCACGTACGTGCGCTTCCTCGAGCTGCTGCTGCGCCGGATCACAGTGCGTGTCGTCGTCTTCCTCGACAACCAAAAGCTCCACCTCGCGCTGTCCGACAACTTCGACGAGGCCGTCGTGGTCAAGGCCATCCCGCTCCACACCATTTCACGATTCGCTTCAGTGGCCAAGCTCGTCGCGCCGCGGGGTGTGCGCACCATCGGTGAGCTCGCAAACGCCGATCCAGTCATGGTCGAGCAAGAACGCGTGGCATATATAACAAAAAACGCGGTGTCGGGAGACAAAATTGGCCAGGAGCTGCAGGAGCTGCTCTCCATGTTTCGCAGCCTCGCGAGCAAGTTCGACAACGCCGACTACAGCCTCGTCGACAATATTTTGCGGCGTCACATGGGGCCGAAAGGCAGCGGTGTCGGAGGTGTCGATGGCGTGAATTCACAAACGATACAAACGACACAAACGGCACAAACAGCATCGTTACTCGCGCCGACAGGTGCAGGCGGCGTGTCTACAGAGCCGCGTCATCGGTCACAGTCGATTGAGCGCGGTCCACACGACGTCGATCTCGATATTCTCACCCGTCCAAACGGATCGAGTTCGGCTGGCCCGAGTGATGCAAGTGTAACTGGCAGACAACCTGCCAGCCGCACAGAGCCGTATGCTGCTGGTCATGTGGGGTCCCACGCGTCAGTCCGTTCCCAGCCAGACTCGATCGGACCGACTTGGTCGTCTGCAAGCGACCCAACACGGATATTGACGGAGAACGGCGGTTCTGGGCCGACATTCCCGGGAACCGAGGACAGCCGGCAATCAGGAAGACGGCGCTTGAACTCGATTCACGACATTTCAGTGGCTGACGCCAGCCTCGTGACCGCCGTCAAGACGAGCTTCCTCATCGAGAAGAGCATCTCGCTCGAGCGGCAGACTGAAACCAAAGCAATCCGCCAGGAGCTCCGAAAGTTCGGCGTCGAACAGGCCGATACTTTCGACGAAGACGCTGCACGTAGGCAGTACGCGAGGCTTTACGAGCTGTTCGTCGTCAGAGACGGTGACAACCTCAAGGCGCTCGCACACGCAATGCTGGAGCAAATCAAAGTGGAACTGGCAGCCCACGGAATCATTGTGGACGATGACGCGGACGCCGAGGCAGTGTACGACCAATTCTATGGCACCGTCGTCGCAGGCACGGGCGAGACAATCGTGGCGGACGCCAAACAATGGGTCGAGACGACGATCGCGACTAACTCGGGAGGCGCGTACGTCAAGAGTGATTATCACGAGTTTAAGCCGATCGACGAGGTCGCTCTGCTGGGTACTCAATCTGGTGACGAAGAGTTCATGGCCCTGGTTCCAAATGACGAAGATGGCAGCGACGAGGAGGTAAATCCGGAAGACAAACCTCAGCTAAAGCGACACCCGTCCCCCTTGTCCGTGAAGAAGAAACCGAGCCGGCGCAAGCTTGCGAAGGCGATATCGAAACGCGAGCCATCCTCTCAACCACAGACGCGTGTCAAAATTGTGCCTGGGGAGACATTGGTGGAAAGCGATGGCGACAACGAGGAATCACCGAGTCAAGCACAGGACGACGGCCAACACCCAAGCCACGAGCCGAGCAAACGTAAGCGCAGCAGACGGAAGAAAATGGGCATACCTGCGGGACTGTCACAGCCTTTGGATACAGGTGAAGACACCTCTCCGGTCATCGAACACCTGAACCGGAAAGATGTCCAAAGTGCTGAACCGCCTGTTGCCGACGATACGGTTGTGCGCAATCGGCGCTCTGTCCGGTCGAGTTCGTTGAAGAGCCACACCGATGTAGTGAATGAAGATGGCCAGAGCGAGCAACCTCCCGCTGAAGAGAATGGAGAAGATAACTCCTCGGAGACCAACGACGACAAAGAAACACTTCAACCGCAGAGTTTACCGCAAGTATTAGGGCCAAAGAGTGAAGACGACGACGCCATAGCGCGGCAAACACACGCTGTACCACTGTCGTCCCGGTCCAAAGTTGATATCGATACATCCGGCGATCTCGGCGACACCACGGGACATCACATGGGCGATTCGGAAAACGTCCGGGACCCTCAAGGCGTCGATTTCGGCTTTGAACAGGACGCACCTGCACCTCCAGGTGACGAGATGAAACCTGAACCCATTCGGTAAGTTGTTGCGTTCAATGTCCAAGCTTGTAGTTGTTTCTCATGAGTCAGTGTGGTGCTTGTAGGTCGGTCAACCTGGAACCAAAGGTGCCGCAAATCGTGGTTGCCAGTGCCGCTGGCAGTTCCAATATGGCCGCCACGGGTCGCTATATCCAGCTTCTCGGTCTCGGCACCGTCACAACTGCGAGTGGCGAAGCTGCACTGCTCCAACTGCTTGCATCTGATGCTGGTAGCGATACCGACCTGGTACGTTCTTGAATGTGTTCCTAGTCGTGTCGTTGGATGAACGTACTCACTGCTTAATGGCGCTGTTGTCAGGTGTGTTTTGATGTTGGCAGTGAGTTGGGATCAGCTCAAGACAAACTGAACGCAATCCAGTGCTTGGTCGGCAAGTGCGTGATCTTGATCGGCGGTGGCACTGATCAGAGTACCTTCGACACTGTTGCGGCCGAGTGCCTCAACGCCGGCGCAATCTATTTTGCGCAGCTCCCGATCGATTTCCCTCAGCTCCGCGAGCAGATCTACGCGTTTTTCGAGTCTTCGACGCGGCCGTATATCCTCCGGTCGCGGAAGCCCACGGGCCGCTCCAATATCACCTTTCAGTCCGCCACACGAACTATCGGTGCAGCTGGTATGTTCGCACTGCAGGACCAGGAGCCGTCGCGCAAGTTGTCGACGACCTCCGCTGCTGTGGCGCACTCGGCCAAGAACCCGTTGCGCAAACTAAGCGTAACGATCCCTGGTCTGTTGCCGAGCCTTACGACTTCGCCTGCGCATCGCCTGTCGGTAAAAGTCACAATTGAGGAAGCGCGCGCACCGGAATTCGTGCCGACGATACCGCTCACACCGCGATCGCTCAAATCGTACAAGAAATCGCCGCGTTTGTCGGCCGCACTGAACAAGCTCATCCGGTGAGAGATGGCAGACGGTTTGGAGGTCTGGACGACCAAGCTTCTGGTCTATTTCGACAAATACGACAATATCTAGCTGTCTCGGCGAGATCAACCGACATGCTTGAACTTCACGCCGTTGTCAGCTCCACGAACATACTGCACCAAGCTCATCACGTAATCGACGACACGCAAGCGAACCACAAGGTTCGAATGGTCCCACCAATACTTGACTCGGCCCAACATGCCCACGTCGCTAGGCTGGTTGAGCGAGTAGAAGTTCGTGTGGCCTTGCACTGCGTACCTCCCCATGATGGAGAACCGATCTCTGCGACAACAATAATACCCATATCAGCATTAGTTGAGTTGCCTCGTGATCATTGCACTGTCAGATAACTACCTGGTCGAGCCACCAAGATCCTTGTTGAGAGCGCGGATCATATTGTTGGTGCGGAAGACGAAGAGCATATCTCTGGGCAGTTGCTCCATAAAGTCCCACACCTGAATACAACGACGTAAGTCCATCAGCACTTCAACAACAACGCCGAGGTGCACCACGTACGTCGGCAGCGCGCATGTTCTTCAACTGCTCTTTGAGCTTCTCTCGCTCGGCAGTCGACATGGAGGCATCCAGCCGTCCCTTGTGACTAATGGGACGGTACGTCAATATCAGTGGCAGAAATGTGGCGAACTCGCCGACGTTAAGACGCTCTCCACAATCTTGAAGTAGCTTGGCGTCCCTCATTAAGACAGCACGCCACAGGTCGCAGTACGTCTTGCGAAACTCAGTGTCAAGCTCGCGGTACAACCCGTGGTCGAGGAGAACAAGCTGCTCCTTAACCGGAGCAGACGTGTCAGGGTTCGCGCGCACGAAGATGTTGCCCGCATGTGGGTCGCAGTGCACGAACCCGTGGAGAAAGATCATCTCGCTGAACACCTCGCACAGTTCTCGTGCCACGTGGGTCGGATCGAGTCCGAGGTCTTGGATATCATTGACCTGCGAGATCTTTGGCCCGTGAATGAACTCCATCGTCAGCATCCGCTTGGAGCTAAGCTCGTCGTACACGGCGGGCACATGCACCGCGGAGTTGTCCCTAAAGCACGCCGCGATCCTCCGGCTGTTCTTCTTCTCATTCTCAAAGTCGAGCTGCAGATACCGAAAACACGCTCAGATCACGGCAAATAAAAGCAATGTGAATGCAGGAATACCTCAGCTGTCAGTGCGCTCTCGAATTCTGGGAACATCCACTGAATCTGGACGTCTGGGAAGAAATACTCGGTCAGGCGAAAGGCCCACTGAATGACGGCCAGATCAGCGTGCATCTGGGCCGCGAGGTGCGGGTACTGGATCTTGACGGCCACTTCGCGACCCTCACGATCGATCGCTCGGTGGACTTGCGCGAGCGATGCGGCCGCGATCGGCTCGCGGTCGAACTCGCTGAAGACCTCGGTCCACGGGCGTCCAAATTCGGCCTCAATAGTGCGCTTGGCGACCTCGAACGGCACGGGTTTGGCGCGATCCTGGAGCGCCGCGAGCGTCTGCGTGTACTCCTTCGGAAGCCCGTGGTTGAACGTTGCAAGCTGCTGGCCAAATTTGGTGTAGATGCCGCCATTGAGGAAGCACAGATGCAGCAATCGGTCGGCGATCCGCTGGTTGAGTGCACTCAGCTTGGTGCGGTATTCAGGATCGTCCTTCGTTGTGCCTTTGAACTGGCGGCGGTAATCCACCACAACGGCTGCGCCGGTGCCGAACACGCGCAACGACCGCGAGTAGATATGGCTGCAGTCAAATCAGCGGCCAGTTGGGGTGTTTGGTTAGGAGGCGCTACTGGTAGAGGTGAAAGAAGGAAGCAACACATACGAGTTGGAGCGATCAGCAGCGTACATGCCGGCGCCAGCGAGTGCGACGACGCCGAGAGAGCGCGCGAGGCGCGTCCGGCGGTGCGACAACATCGTCGCTGCTGGTCCGCGGGGCTCGCGAGGCTGGCTGCACGCGCAATGCGAGAAATGCGAGGTTAGCTGGGCGGGCGAGCGAGCAATATTGCCGGTTGATGTGGTGGTGGATGAAAAGGTTACCGTCATTCTGTTGTGGACATAGTGAATCTCTGCTTAAACATGCACTCTGTAATGTTGCTGACCACCATTCTGCCATCGATTACTCTCCATGAAGTGTAATGGTGCAGGCGATTACCCCGCACCAAACTGGTGGTGCATCCTGCGCCGTGCGCCGCGCAACCCGGGCCAACTGCAACGACCACTTGCTGCTGTTCGTTGACGTCGCCGCTGCGCAATACAGGCGCTGCTGTCGAGATCGCTGAAGGGGGTTACCAATCTCCTCGCATGATTCCGTCACTGATCGTGCTCTCCAAGCCTCGAGCTCTGATCGCAAACCCCCATGTCCTGACTGCTCCGTGCAGGTCGTGCTCTGTTCTGTCTGCCGCTAAAGCGCACCACCGCTCATGCAAGTATCCATGCGAGCTATCGAGTCTAGGGATCATCATTCCACTCGTAATGGCTACATTTTTACGGCTGTCGATTGGATAAAAAGACAGAAAAACTGGTTCGGATTTGTCAAAAATCGAGACAGTCCACAAACCGTATCCGGTTGAAAGCGATCGAGCACTTGATCGGCATGGAGTGGCTGTTCGGCGGCTCCTCACAGCCCGCAGGCGCGGCCGTGGACGCGACGCTGTCGGCGTCGACGGCGCAGGGCCGTAGCGCGCCGTCCGAGGGAGACGACTCGTGGCACAAGGCGCGTGGCAACGACCATTTTAAGCGCAAGGAGTTCGGCTCGGCCATCCGCGAGTACTCGCTCGGCATTGAGCGCCGACCGACCGCCACGCTCTACAGCAACCGATCGGTATCACTTGTTCTTGATAGGATGTAGTGTCGGTCCAGCCATAGATTTACCGTTGCTTGACTGGGTCGTGCAGGCAGCGTACTGCGCGCTCGGCCAGTTCCAGGCGGCCAGCGACGACGCCGACAAGGCGATCACGCTGGACCCGGACTGGGCCAAGACGTACTCGCGCAAGGGCAAGGCGCTGTACGGTATGCGCAGCTTCAAAAAGGCTGCCGACGCGTACGCCCGCGGGCTAGAGCTGTGTCTAAAAGGCGCTTTGGGGGAAGCGAATCAGCGAGATGCCGAGCTCGAGTACGATGCAGATCGTTTGGTGGTGTTGCTGGGGTTGCTTTGCTGGACGACTGACCGATCTCTGCATGCTACATCATGCTCTATCACGGCGGTACTTGCGATTCATTAGAGCCCTGAAGCGGCAAACTGACAGCCAAGCGCAGGCATATCTCCGCTTGCTGGAAGAGAATGCCCAGCTAAAGGTTACCGTGTGACTACAAAAAGCATGGTTAGTTCTTGACAAGGACTGACGGCAACTGGTTGTGTGTTCATATGCAGAGACAAGTGGAAGATTATCAGCTCGTGTTTGGAGACTGGACGAAGAAGCAAATGTGAATATGCGTAGGGGGTTGCACTGCGCTACTCGATTCAGACATCATATTGATCTACTTGCCGGTAGGCGTACCCCACGCGTTCTGGGACTGGTGATGGCGTTGTCGAGCCTGGAGCTTTCGGGACAGCTCACGTTGTTCACGCTTGTTGGCGAGGTTCCGAGCGTCCCGTGCTTGGTGGAATTCAAAATCCGGGACGCCACTGGCCCACACGTTCCGATTCAGAGCCATCTTGGCGACCCGCTCATCGGGAACCTCCCATGGATCGAACCTCTCGCTGCACTCCAAAACGTCAGATATACTGGCGTGGATCGTGGACTGGAGACGAATCGCCTGTTTGCGAGATGCGAGCAGAGCAGGAGCTCCTCCTCCACTCTTTGAGCAGGTTTGATCGCAATGCAGCTTGATTTCCTTGCAGAGTCGAATGAGCGCATCTCGACATTCGCGACATCTCGACATTGCTGCCAGCCTTAACTCTCCAGTAGCCTTTTGGGAACTGAGCGTATCAGAGGCAAACTGTTTGATCCTGGCGTTGCAAAGCTTGATGACAGATACTAGTTGCTGGATGAGTGCAGGAAGCGCATTGTGACTGACGCAGGTATCGCTGCTGGAATGGGTGGCATCTCGAATACGCACCAGAACTACTTTGGCATCTTCAGATAATCCAGACATTGGAGCTGCTCTTGCGTTGTTCTCCGGTTTCGCACATTTCAGCTGAGCGTCAACTCGTAAATCATCTTGGTCTGATGTATCTTCTCTTGATTGGAGGTCATCAGCGTCAACTCTTCGTAAATGGATGGCAGAGGTGACAGTTTGTTCGTCCGTTGAGTGCGCAAACTCACAGATACACACGCAACAGCGGCGAACTAGCGAAAGGATATCGTTCTCAGCCAATGAAAGGAGCCCAAAGCGATCACCTGTGATATCGAACGCATCACGTATCGTGCCCAGAGGAACACCAGCAGAGAATACACCGGCCACACCATCAAACTCAGTCTCAGCGTTTTCATGAACAGTGCATTCGATGCGCAATGATTGACTGGGCATGTGCGCCATCACTACAAAATCTGCAGTTGGGAGGGAACGTGTTTGCGTCCTGTCTTGTTGAGTCTTTGTCGCGACTAGACCATGTTCGCTGTCAGAAACGTGGCACATTTTGACAAAATCATCGAGCGCGTCCACACATATGAGATCTTCTTCGCTGCAAAATAAGAGGACGAGTTGCAGCATCATTCGGGTCGTGTCGGTGAACAGACCATTGTCTTGGTCGTTTACATACGACAACAGGTCGGCACACAGCACTTGTCCGTTCTCATCCATCGTTGTCAGTATAAACCTCAATGCCGTTGGTTGTCTTGAGTAGGTTTGATCTGGCACGGCACCACCAGGGAAACTTGACTCGTCTTTGGCGCACATCACCACGTCGCATCTCCCGGTAAGCAACACAACCTCGCTCAAATGCAGCTGCAGTTCGTTCGTGCTCACCCCTTCATCTTCAACTGAACCTGTCGTGCTGTTAGCACTCGATTTTGTAAACCTATTTGTAGGTGCTTTTGCGAACTCATCGTCGACTTCAGGGAGAATCCGAATGGCGCTCAAGTGATGTGTAGGGTCGAAGCTGACACTCCGCTCTGCTGGCACGGCATCGATTGGCACAAAGTAGTATATCTTGCTCGGTGTCTTGTCGTTGTCGCCTTCATTTCCGAAACTCCTGCTGTCGGTGTCCAAGCCGCTCACTAGAACAGAGCAGGTGTACACTCGATACTCGTCCATCGTTGCATGCAAAAACTCCGAGGTTGACAATGACGACTTCATGAACGCGTGGTCGTGCTCGACACCGTCTTCGCTCTGTTCCGCCGTCCATCGCGAAAGATCATTAAAATGTCTGCTCCACGTCGCAAGAAGCTGCTCAGAACCGAGGCAGTCGTCGCAGTAGCAAGGTGCGGGGACTCCATCCTTGGAAGGAGGGCTCCCGGTAGGGATGCGTCCATGGGTCGGAACTCGCTCCAGGTTTCGTCGCCGCTTTCTCCATTGTCGGTATGCTTTCTTGATTGCGTCTGGTACAGTCAATACATACAGTACTTTGGACTTCTCCTTGCCCTGGCTTGTCCTGTCACTGCCTCCAGACAAGATGGACGAGCTTGAACCTTCGACAGCAAGTCGAACACCAGACACAGATCGTAAGATCCGCCGTTGATTAATCGAATTCCGGTTGGCAAGAGCGGCCAATAATGAAATGGTGCTCCGAGCAGTCTCGCGATAGTACATGCATCGTGATGTCACCGTCGTAAGAAGGTTCATGGACAGAGATTCGTCTTGGCAATGTTGTAGTGATGCAGCTGGAAAGTCGCCATCGCTTTGTTTCGCAAGGTCATTTCTTCCCGTGTTGTCCAGCTGAACAGCTCGTTCGGCGAACAATCGGCCTAGGCTCCGTTGAGCTAGAGGAAACGCCTCGACGAGCGACGTCAATGACTCCAAAATGCGACGCTGCTCAATGCTGGATGTGGATACGTCGAGCAAATCCAAACAGAGCTGCTGTAGCGTGTGCTGTAGCTCGTCGTCAACCATTGAGGCGGCGATCGAGCGAAGTCGGCTGCAGTGTTCGTCTTCAAATGGGTCATTCGATATAAATAGGCACAGCTTGCCACAAACACGACAGGCATCTCGGAGCAATTCGAGCTGCTCTTCTTCTCATCAGCGGAACCAAAATGTTGAGAACAACAAGACATTGCCGCATTGACCCGGCCAACCAAACATTTCTACACATTCGCACAGTGTCCTGCAATCTGAATCCAAGCCTCGTCAATTTTGAACTAGACCCTAAGTGCTGCAGTGGCAGGAGGAGAGAACCCGACACTGCCATATGAACGAACATTCGAGTTCTCCTGGTCGCGCAGCAAATACTCGTGGATGAAGTTCAGAAACCGCAGCGCGTACTCCGCGGGCGGGAGCGCCGTGATCCTCCGCTTGTCCAGCAACGCAGCCAGAACCCAGTGCTGCATCTGCCACCCAAAGTTGTAGTACTGCAGAATGTCGACAAACCCGAGGTAATACACCTTGGTCAAGTCGGTCGACACCACAGCATTGTGCGCCAAATGCTCCAGTACTTCTGGATCTAGCTGCTCTGAAGAGTGTCGAACGCCCAGAAGAAAGCTATAGTCCATAATGCCGAGCTCTTGAAGGAAACCGCAGTCGCTTGTCACTTGAGCCAGTAGGTTCGCGCGCGTCGTTGGAGTCACACGAAGGGATGCTCGTCGCGTGACAAAGTCGTTCTCATAACGCAATGATGCTCGCGAACTACCGCGACGCAAGAGTGGTTGTCTCTCGGTCAAAACTCGCAGCTCGGAGTTACGATTCACCTGGAAGGCGGTTTCCGCTTCGCTGTCACTGCCGTGTTTCTCCTCTTCACTCGCGCTGTCGCCACCTCCAACGGAATTGGCTGCGGCCGCCTGATCTCGCCAGTCACTGGAACGAGGAGTCAGGGATCCATCCTGATACGTGAACTTCGTCTGATGAAAAATGCCCTTGAGGTCATAGCGCTCGTCGACAGGTCCGTCCGAGAAGACGTTCTCCATGACAACGAAGAACATTTTGTTCCAGCCGACAGGTAGCTGCATTGAATGACACCCGAGAAAGCGGCACAGTAGCGTGTTCGGCTGCTTGAGGATGTACTGGTGGAACAACGGCAGGACTTCCATCAGGAACGAGTGCTCCTTCTTGGTCATGGTCTTCACGAGATACTTGCGGTCACTCGTAAAGTAAAACAGCGACCCGGACTTGCCCTCTGATGCGCGCTCCAGCAGCGTGTCAGCAAACGACTGCTCGTACATCTCATTGTCGACCCCACACACCTCGCGGATGTTACGGAAGACTTGCGGCGCGTAGTCAGTGAACCCGAGCTTCTCGTAGTATCGGAACTCCCGGTTGTACACGGTCGTGGCTACTCGCTTCTTTTCGCTGTACAGCCCAGCCGAGTCGCCTTCCTCCAACTGTAGAAACGATAGCGATGCTGCCATCCCCCGATCCATCGATCCCTGAACTTGGCTCAGCAACGGAGACCGCAAGCTATCGGGTTGCGTCTCGTTGAGACTAACGCGAATGCCTGCAGTCGTGTACCGCATCAAGTCTTTCCTCAGGGCTGAGCTGAAATGCTCCGTGTTGGTCGATTCTCCATAACCCCGCTCCGACTTCAACAAGGTGTTTTCGCTCGAGAGGTTTTGGTACAGCTCTGTGTTGAAAACCCACACTAGCAATAGCAGCACTGGGTAGGACAATCCGAACACGATCACGAGCGCTAGCTCACAGTGCTTGGCCATCTTGCCTTGGAAACGCTCGTGATAGCACCAGTAGTAGAGCGCTCCACACGCCGCCCAGTAGCTCGCAAAGATGAGCAGGTAGCGGTAGTACTGGATCAAATTGCGGCGCTTCGCACGATACGTGACATCCAATTGGCGCCGCACAAAACGGAAGCTGGCGAAGAGGAGTACCACCAGTGAAAGCGCGCACGTCGCAATCACCAGACCGAAGAGGAAGATCCAGCTCGCGGTATTCACTTGCTCTGGGAACTGAGTGCGCTCGATCCAACACAATTTGATCTCGGACAGACCGTACAGCCGAAGCTGGTAGACCAGCAAGGCAGATATAGCGCTTATGCTCCAGACACTGGTCGACAACGGCAGTTCAGCAACTATGAGCGACTGTAGCTCGCGCCAACAACACAATAGACTCACATGGTATGATACGCCCACGCCTTGCAAGTGTATCCCATCCACGGGTTCACGAGTGCCACGAGCAGGTCGAGAGTCAGCATGAGATACCAAGCGCAACTCGCGGCCAGGAAGAACTGCAATTATTACACACTGTGAGCGTGAGATGAAGGCATCACTGCCTGATCTGGTCTCCGAGTAACGCACCTGGTTGTATGGTGACAGAAACGCGCACTGTCGTCGAATGGCAGCCTCATCGCGCTCGTCGGTGTTGAGCTAATGAGTACCAGTGCCATCACAGCAGAATCGAGACGTCCATCAGCGATCAGATCCGCCACTCCGTGCTTCGTGTGGATAACTCCAATGACATCAATGACGAGCAATGGCGCATACCTGGACGAAATAGGCGGCCACAAACCCGAGCGACGTCATGAGGCCGCAACCGACCTGCCAGATGACGAGGTTGGCGGCAGGGTGTTGCGCCTTGATGTTGGGCACGACGAAGTATGACGCCAGGATGAGCAGGTACCCGGCCGTGCCCATGACTCCGCAGGGCATCAGCAGCTGCACCGTTTGCTGTAGTGTCAAGCCCGCCACCTCGGCGTCGGCGGGCACGCCGGCCGCCTCCATGTTGGCAGCGTCGATTCACCTGGCCAGGCTCTGTGGTGTTCCGCCCTTATGAATGAGTTCCCAGGGTGGACCACATCTCGCGTCCACAGCTGTTGAGTTGCTGATAAGCGTAATATTTGGTGTTCTCCCGGCTGTAAAGGTCAATAATCATACCGATTGCGCTGATACTTGCAAAATGTCGATTTGATGCCGCAACTTAAGCTAGATTCGATTACAATGGATAGCACCGAGAATGTCGCCTTCTCTTTTTTTAAAATATACTTTCGTAATGAGAACACCGGCAGAAAGAGATGTCTGTTTTCGTTTGCGGGCTATGGGCATCAGCCAACGCCAGATCGCTCAAGCTCTAGCTGTTTGTGTTCGTACGATACAGCGCTGGCTAAAGGGTGATTCAACTACAGTCCGACCTCTCGATAGATCTCGCCTACGAAAGCTATCTGCTGACCAAGAGAAAGCAATCGTTGTCTTCTTCAATAACAAGAACACAAGCCGGTTGAGAGATGGCGTTGCGTTTGTCGCCCGAGAGTTTAACGTTTGCGTCTCTCTGTTTACCGTCAACCGCATCCTACGTCGACATCACCTCTCGTTCAAGCGCGCTGCGTCTGCTTACCACGAGGCGGATATTGCTCGCCAGCAACGCTTTCTGGAAGAACTGCCTCGCCACTCTTCGCAGTCGTGGATTGCGTTGGACGAGGCTGCCTTCTT
>JAADXC010000555.1:0-18327 GCA_023336425.1 Phytopythium cucurbitacearum (nom. inval.) | reverse complement strand
CAAATGGGAACACATACCTGGACGGACGGTAGATGTTGCACTCGTCGCAGAAGATGAGCAGCGAGCCGTCGTCCTCCTCGCACTCGAACTCGTTCAGCGGCATCTCCTCCTCGACTTCCTCGTACTCGTCGTCGTCGTCGCTGCAGTCAGCGCCGCTCTCGTAGCTTGCAATTCAACTCCGGGTTGACCGTCGCCTTTTTCGCCAGGTGTCCGAGGCAGTGCTCGTTCTGTTCGACCCATTTCTCCATGTCGACCGGTCGGTCGTCCATTTCATCGCGGTCGACCGTCGTGTCATGTAGAGATCGATTGCTGAAGTGAGAAGAGCGCGGGTGGACCGCAGCAGCTGGATCGGTGGGCGAGCCGCGTCTTTGCCTTCCATACTTGATGCGACCGATGCGCCGCCGCGGTCTCGATGCGGTTGCGATCCTTGCGCAGTGAAGCCATCTTGCGGTGACAGGCTCATGGAGACATACGTCAGCGCTTGCATACCGAGCTGAGCCGAATCATACCGTATGCCGCGGGTCCCGCTTCATGGTTTTTCCTTCTCAACCTCAAGGTTTTGGAGCGAGGTTTTACCTGTGCCTGGCTCTCTTGGGAGGACAGCCGCCTACCGCGCCCGACTGCCACGTAGGGACGGTCGCTCTGACGCGAGCGTTCGCGGACCGGCGAGCGAACCTGCAGTGGGTTCGGCGTGCGGGTCGCTTGTTCTCGCGAGCGGACGACGCGCGTCGTCGTAGGCTTGTGTGGCTCAACTTTGATGGGGTGTCCGGCCGTGGGTGGCGGCTGCTGCCAGTGTTCCGTCGGGCACAGTAGCCACTCGGCGCCTTTGTGTCCGGTTTAGGGTAGGGGTGTGGCGGCGGTTTTTCAGCCGTCGGCTTCGACCATCGTCCGCTTGTGGTGCCGATGGTGTCGCCCAATGACGGCGCGCGGTCGGGTGGGGAGGCGCATCCCCTGCCCTAGCCCGCATAAGGTTTTTCGCGCCGCCGCGGGGTTTTATCTCGGCGCCGAAGCGACCGGGGGGACGTACAGTCGGTAGAGTGTGGGTCGGCGAGGAAGAGGGACAACCAACGTCCAGTTTTCCGCGCCGGCCGTGCTGCTTTGGCTCTGGGGGAGCGAGCGCGCGGGCAGGCAGGCAGCGCAGCGCCGGCCCCGACCGGGGGGTGAAATCAAGCCACTCTACTGTTAGACCCGCGACAACGCCACACCGCCGCGAGCGGAGTTGAGCGTAGCGCGCGACACCGAGCCGCTCCGACCGCCGGCGCGATCCTCCGTCCCCCGCGCCGCGCGCGGCCTACGGTAGAGCCGCCGACAGCCACCGGGTGCGTCCGCTTTGCTAACCGCGTCCGCTTTGCTAACCGCGTCCGCGCGCATGAGTGTGTGTATGTGTGTGTGTGCGTCGTTTGCTAACCGCTCTCGCTCTTATTTCGTGCGTGAATGAATGTGCTCTTCAGACTGCGACCATGTCGTTCCGATTCCCGCGGTGGGGCCGCAAGAAGAACAAGAGCAAGACGCCAGCGAATGACAAGTACTACCCGCAGGCGCCGCCCACGATGGCCCCCGCTCCGCAGTCATCCTCCGGCCGCACCATGAGCAACGGCGCCGACTATGCTCAGCAGCAGCAGCCGCAACAGCAGTACTACTCGCAGCGCGGCGGCGCGCCTCCCCCACCGGCGACGGTCGGCCGGCAGCCGACGGGCAGTGTGGCTGGCAGTGGCCGCGGGGCCCCGCTCCCGTTCTCGCACCCGCTGTACGCCATGGACAGCGAGGGCATGATCCACCTCAAGGCCACGGGCAAGGGTCTGCAGGACGAGACGGACATCGCCGTGCACCAGGACGAGATCATCAACGCAGTCGTCAAGTACGTGCAGGACTCGATGCGCAAGGAGCTGGGCTTCCGCGAGGCGTACCTACCGTCGGCGGACGCGCCGGTCAAGGCCAACGTGTTCGTGTCGAGCAACTTTGAGACGTGCAAGAAGCTGCTGGTGTTCGTGGCCGTGTCGAGGGGACTGTACCCTGGGTTATGGTCGCGAGGCCTCGTGCTGCACACGGGCGTCAAGTCCGGCTCGATGCTCGAGTACTTCCGCAAGGCCATGGACGACGGATACGGCATTTTGGTGGCCAACCCCAACAAGAACGTGATCGTACTGCGCGACGGCAACCGCCGCGTGCCGATCCCCGGATCGGCATCCCCGGAGGAGCACATGGACTCGCTCTGGGACCAGTTCATCTCGCGCAGTGCCGCTCGCCGCGTGTACTTCCTCGGCTACTCGTACGGCGGCGTGCTGATCAAGTACCTGCTGCACTCGCGCGGCGACCAGCTGATGCGGCGCAACGGCGCCATCGCGCTCATCGAGTCGAGCCACCGCATCGAAGACGGCGACTCGCAGTCGGTCAAGTCCATCCTCGCGCACCGCACCATGTACTGGGAGAGCAACGACCTGCCGTTCCAGAGCAAGCTGGACGGCGACGCGCCGCACCGTACGGGGTGCACGTGTCTCTCGGCGGGCCGTCCGCCGCGCATGCACTCGAGCCACTACTACGTGACGGCCTTCTGCATCAACAAGATCCAGGACGCGCTCTTCCGCTTTCTCGACGTGCGCGACGCCAGCGCGTACGTGGAAGGCGAGAAGCCCGTGCCAACGCCTCCCATGTCGGCCCCCGGCGCACTCATGGGGGCCGGTGTGAACGGCCAGAACGGCATGACGCAGCCGACGCTCGAGCGACAGAACTCTCGGCGCGAGGCGAACAACTCTCGGTTCGGCCCCGGCGGCAGCGAGAAGCACTGCAACCTGTGTTTATTCCACTTCACGCTCTTCGACCGCCGCCATCACTGCCGCATGTGCCACCGCGCCGTGTGCAACGCGTGCTCGCGCGACCGACTGTTCCTCCCCGGATCCAGCACGGCGCAGCGTGTGTGTACCGAGTGCGCGACTGAAGGCCCGCGCGCCAACCAGAACAACACGCTGCTGGGCGGCAACGCGAACGGCGGCCAGGCTCCGGCGTACCCGCGGCTGAATCGCGCGACGAGCGACGCCATGAACACGCCGGACGCGGCTGGTGCCGAGCGCCAGCGGTCGGACACGCAAATGTCGGACGTGGCGAACGGCCGGTCGCAGTCGAACGCGGGCTTTGGCACCTCGAACTCGAAGCTGTCGGTGGAGGACTTTGATCTGCTGAAGGTGATCGGCAAGGGTGCGTTCGGCAAGGTGATGCTCGTGCGCAAGAAGGTGCCGGACAACGTGGTCAACACAAACGCCATCTATGCCATGAAGGTGCTGAAGAAGGCGTCCGTGTTCGCGAAGAACCAGGTTGAGCACACCAAGTCGGAGCGCCGCATCCTGCGCGACATTGACCACCCGTTCGTGGTGCGTCTGCGGTATGCCTTCCAGAACGAGGACAAGCTGTACCTCGTGATGGACTACTACAACGGCGGGTCGCTCTTCTTCCACCTGCGCAAGTCGCGCAAGTTTTCGGAGAAGCGCGCGCGGTTCTACGCGGCACAGCTGCTGCTCTCCATGGCGCATCTGCACGAGCTGAACATCGCCTACCGCGACCTGAAGCTTGAGAACATTCTCATGGACGAGAAGGGGTTCATCTCGCTGACGGACTTTGGTCTGTCGAAGGAGAACGTGGATGTCCCCGATGGCGCCAAGACGTTCTGCGGTACGGCCGAGTATATTGCTCCGGAGCTGCTGAAGGGTCTGCCGTACGGCAAGGCCGTTGACTGGTGGGGGTTCGGCACGCTGCTGTACGAGATGATGACTGGACAGGTGAGGACGGCGTTGGTGTATTTGGTGTGCGTGGTGAGGTGGTTCCATTATGCTGACGTGTTATGTTGTTGGTATGTAGACGCCGTTCTTCGACCGCAACCGGAAGCGCATGTTCCACAACATTCTGCACCGCGACGTGGTGTTCACGCAGGCGTTCTCGGAGGACGCAAAGGATCTTCTGACCGGGGTACGTTCGCTTTTTCGGGACTTTACCTGTTGACGACATGTCGATTCTGATCGTTGTGATGTTATTTGTGCGATCTAGCTGCTGCGCCGCGACCCTGCCAAGCGACTGGGTTCCGGCCCGTCCGGCGCGCAGGAGATCATGGACCATCCGTTCTTCGCGAGCATCGACTTCGACCTGCTCATGAAGCGCGAGATCGAGCCGCCGTTCAAGCCGGTGGTGACGAGCGAGGCGGACACGACGAACGTGGCCAACATCTTTACGCGCGAGCTGGCGCGCGACTCGCCCGTGACGCAGGAGCTTGGCGCCACGCATCGTGCGCAGGCCCACTTCGAGGGCTTCACGTACATGCCGACGTCCGAGATGCACGGCTAGGCGAGCCAAGCCGACGGCGTGTATTATGTTGTAGAGAGCGCTCCGCACCGACAAGAGGGGGAGAAGGAGGGAGGGAAGGGAGGTGGAGCGTCCCGGCCTCGCGGGCAAGGCGGGACGCAGCGGTCGGAGAGCGGAGCGAGAGGAGGAGCGAGCGGCAGGACAGGTGTGTTGTGTTTGAAAAATCCAAAGAGCTATCGGTTGTCGCTGCGTGTTGAGGGCCGGTGCCAGCGCCGGGGCGTCATGTCGACCGCTCGTCCCAGGCCGGGAGACTATTCCTGACCGCATGGGACTCGGGCGTTGGGCTGGCGTGCTCAAGATAGATGTGGAGCATGCGCGACTGTGGCTGTTGCCAACGGCCGACGGTCGGGCCGGGGGTTGCGGCCATTGCGCGACTCGCCCCGTCGACCCCTGGACCAAGCCGTGCCGGCCACCGCCTGATCTCCTCGATCTTCGCCATGAGCTCCGGCAGCACCATCTGCTTCGGCGACGTCGTCAAGCTCCGCACCACGTCGGGGTTCGCCGATGGAGCTACTCCGAGCTTCCTGGGCTTCATCGAGCAGGGCAAGAGCGGTCAGATGCTGGTTGTCCCTCCAGTCAAGGAGTCCGTCAAGAGCGGACTGCTCGAGGCCGAGTTCATTGTGTGAGTGTGGATGGTCTGATGATCTAGCTGAAGTGGGGAAAGCGACTGACAGTCTTGTCGGTTGGGGTTCTAGGATGCCGGTGCGAGGCGAGAAGCCGCAGACGAAGGGCACGCCGCTCACGTACAAGACGCCGTTCGTGCTGGGGACGTCGGACGGGAACGGCTACTCGCTCAACAACAAGGTGCCTGGGCAGAAGGACGGCGTGACGCTGCAGCCGACGGCCGTCAAGGGCGAGATGTACGTGAGCTTCGAGAAGGACGGCTTCACCTCCGAGACGGTGCGTTGCAGCTTTTGCGAACGCATGGTATGGAGTGATCTGGTAGCTCACTTCCGACTTCCCTCCTTGGACAGAATGTGAACGATGGGGACGACAAGGTGCAGCTCCAGGTGGTCGACTCGAACCGCATCCGCAAGACGTTCAATCACCCGCTGATGCAGTTCTCGCGGCCAAAGTCGGACGCACCTGGAGGCTTCGTGGGCTGCGCCGCCAAGGGCGGCAAGCCGCTCGAGCTGACACTCGTGAAGCAGGCTGGCGCCGTCACGACGCGCGAGTTTGTCAAGAACCCCGTCTTCCGGCGCGCGAGCATGGAGTGGCAGGACTCCAAGTCGGACGCGCTTGGACGCGCCGAGCGTGTCGACAGCGGTGGGTCGGAGATGGACCCGAAGAGCCGGCAGGGAAGCGTGGTGGAGCCCCCGGCCAGTCCCACGTCGATGGGCTCGCCCTCGCCCACGGCTGCGTCGCCGCCGCTGTCGTCTCCGACCGAGGAAGCAGCCAAGACTGAGGAGGAGCCGCCAGCTCCGGCGTCACCCACCCCAGCAGCAGCTGCGGTTGAACCAGTTGAGGCCAAGCCGGTGGAGCAGACACCCGCTCCGATCGTGCCGACGTCAGCTGCCGGCGTCGTGCTGGCGGCTCCGGTTCCCTCTGAACCGGTCAAGACTCCGGAGGCCGCACCGGAGGTGGAGATGCAGGAGGAGAAGCATGAGGAGAAGCAGGAGTCGGCGCCGGCGACGTCCGCAGAGCCAGTTGCAACGACAGCCTCGTCGGCTGAGGGCGTCATCTCAGAAGCCTTCACTCCGAGCGAGGCCAAGAGCTCGACGGCGGCGCGCGCCGATTCTACTGTGGGACCCTCGATCGACGAGGACGAGCTCGGGCCAGACGACGGACCTGCGTGCGTCGGCAAGTGCTCGGTCATGTGACCGTCACAGATGGCGGACGCGCAGTTTGACTCGAACCTTGCTTGAATTCGAATATAAGACCTTACCTATCTCAAATCTGCTTCAAATCTGCCACTCGACCTCATTCATTCATTACCTCTCGTTATGGTTCCAGGTGCATGGAAGTTGACTACCACCTAACGCCCAAGCAATTTGGCTCGTTGTCGAGCCCGTTGGAGCATCATCACGTTCATCACTGGTGTCTTGACGCGCTTCTTCACCAGCAGATGCTTCACGATCGCCACGTATCCGAGGTGGCACGCGTACTCGACGGCCGACCACACCTCGGACTTGCTCTCGCTCTCGATCACTATATCGGCTTCCATCCGTGCGTCGATTCGGTCTGTCTCCTCGTCGACAACCTCGAGCAGCAGCGCACACTCGTCCACGTCGCCTTGACTCTCCTGAACTGCATACACGTATGCCAACTGATGATGCTCGTTCACAAGCCTGACTGACGCCGACGCTTCATATCTAGTGCACGACTTCGAATCGTCCATTCTGTCTGCAAGGTAGTCTCCAACCTCACGATACCCGAGGAGATACGCGTATTCAGCCGCGCAAATGGAAACCCGCGACGAGTCTCGCTGGACAAGTTGCAGCTCCATCTTGGCGTCGGGGTCGTCTTCGTCGCTTCCAATCACGTCTGTGAGTTCGAGAAACTCCTCGAGATCTCCGTCGCTAGCTTGAACGGCGTAATGGTACGGGAACTTGCCGATATCGTCCACGAACTCGATCGTTTCCTGTTCACCCTGGACTGACGACTGCACCGATTGTTGTGTTGCTGCTTTCGTCTCCTTCTCTTGAGTTTGCACCGGTTGTTGTGTTGCTGCTCTCGGCTCCTTCTTTTGGTTTTGCGCCTTCTCGCGTTTGAATTGAGGCAGCGCCTCAGTATCATTTGACATTCGCGGTAATGGCGTCCGGTGGAGCGAACCAACCGCCGAAGCTTCTTCATCCTGGTTTGGTGCTTCTGTTTTCATTGCTCCAACATCGACCTCCTCCAGCACACGTGACACATTGGTGTCATCCAAAGTTAGCGCAGATAGTTGCTCTTGCTCGACGCTGAGCATCGCCGAGTCGAACTCGTTGGAAGATGTCAAATCCTGCAACTCGTCGAGCATACTAGCCATTAAGGCTTGCTCTTCGACCAGTTTGGGCATTAGCGCCTGAACCTCACTGGCACTGCCAAACTCGAGTTGGACGTTGAGTCCACGTTGCTGACACTCCGTCACAAGCTCGGGACGGCGCAAAACAAGCTCTTGGCGCAGCACTGACTCGAACTCGTCGACTGGAATCGCGAGGCTCTCGAGCTGGTCTTGAATTAGAGGTTTCAACAGGTGGTCGGTCGACTGTTGCGCGAGGAAGTTCACAACGTCGTTCTCCGAGTAGGCGTGGTCGAAAATCTCGACCGGGTTCGTCAGATCAATCACTGAATCGAACAAACCATTGAGCAACGGCGCAAATGCAAATCCCACAAGCGACGCCAACACGGAGAAACCCATCTTCATCGACTTCACGCGCTGCTCCTGCTCGAGTCGACGCGAATACATGTTGCGGAAGGAATTGAAGCTTGACGCGATTGTGAGGATGTTGGATTCACTTGTCTCCAGTCGGTATTGAAGATGATCCACTCTGCCGGATAGCTTGCGTACGTGGGGGACAAGTTGAGTAAGCAACTTCTCGCCGGCATTCACGCGGTTGTGAAGAGAGTTGACGCTGGCAGTCACTGCAGCCATACCATCTTCACCCAGTTCGAGACGTCGTTTGAGATGGTTCATTCTGTCAGTGAGCATCTGCGAGTGAGACACCAACCCCGCTAGTAATTTCTTGCCGGTGGAAACTTGACCCTCGAGAGTGTCAATTCGCGTCGTCACAGATTTGATGACCTCCCGATTCTCCATCACCATCGTGTGCACCGCTCGCACGCCTTGGACCAATAGCCGGATATTCTGGTCGTGATGATCGAGACGATAGCTGTTGTGGTGCACCTGTCGCTTGAGCTCAACGACCCACTCGGCGCTCTCCATGTTCACCTTGGTTACCTGCACTTTCCACCGCATGAACTCACGCTGGGACAGTAGCTTCGCGTCGGCACAATGCTCAAGTACGAGGAGGAAGAAGACGCAGGCATCGTCGTCCAGCACGAGTTTGTTGGCGAGGATATGACCGAACGCCGCATTGAGAAGTGGCGCGACTTCAGCCGAGCGTTGATTGTCAGATTTGTCGTCCGCGATCCTCGACACGAGTACCAACAACAAGCGCAAATCGTACACGGATGTGATCAGCGGCGCGAGCTCTTGCAGCTCTTTCAAATCCAGCGGATCGTCCGAGTTGTTGCATAACGCGAGGCAACGGTCGTGGTATTGTTGACTTGACTGGTACACCCGCAGCACCGAGCGAATGTTGTCCGAGCGTGCGACGGTGAGAGGAGATTGGCCAAGCGCTGTCTTCACATCCACGCGAGCACCATGCTCGAGCAACAGTTTGACCAGTTCGTCGGAGTTTAGGCGGCTGGCGATGAACAACGGAGTTACACCACCTTGATCGCTTGAATTGGGATTGGCCCCATGGCTGATCAGTGTCCTCGCGATATCACAATTCTGCAGCGAAACAGCATGAATGAGCGGTGTTTGCTCGACGCTGTCACGCACATCGATTTCAACACCAGGTTGATCCAGCAGCAGACGGACAATATCGTGATGCTGGCCTTTGGCTGCTAAGTGCAGCGCTGATTCCGTTCGACTTGACCCGACAGAACTGCCTCCGACGAGAAGGTGCACGTTTGCGCCGTGATGCAACAGGACTTCAACGGACGACACGTTTCCCTTGTCAATGGCGATGTGCAATGCAGTTCTCCCACACGCGTCGAGGTTGTTCACCAGATGTTCATCTTCGGTGAGCACATAACTCACCACTTGGTCAGCGCTTGCGCTCGTTCCCGATGCGGCATGGTGAAGAATTGTGCGGCCGTCAAGACTGACGTGGTCTAGGGACACCCCTCGAGTGGTCAGCGCACGCACCACATCAATATGGCCATTCATAGCTGCAACGTCAATCGGTCGCAAGCCACGCTCGTCGACGACATCAGCATCTGCGCGCTGGGCCATCAGAAAGTTGATGGCAGCTACATTCCCACTCTGGGTCGCGAAGTGAAGAGCTGTCCAGCCAAACTCATCTCGATCGGAAAGCCGCGCACCTCGAAACACCAGGAGTTTGAGGATCTCAAGTTGACCGTATTGGGCAGCGACGAGCACAGGAGTACAGCCATGTGGCCCACGACTATGCAGATACTCGTCCATGAACTGACGGACCTCATTGATAAGTCCTCGTTTTACGACGACGGAGTACCAAATAGGAGAGTTTGCGGCTTCGTTAAGCACTTGGACCGTCGCTGTGTGCTCGCGCTCAGTGGCGTACTCGAGTGCTGTCTTGTCATTGTTGTCGGGGATTGTTGGATCCTCTCCTGCCTCAAGGAGAGCACGAACGATGTCCGCATGACCGTTCATAGCAGCACACACCGTAGCTGTTGCTCCGTCGTCGTCAATTTCGTTCAATGTCGGCTTGGCAGTCAGCAGGACTTTCAAAGTTTCAAGATGTCCCAGTTCTGCAGCCAAACTGAGAGCAGTGCTTTTGTACTTGTCGGAAACGTTGACTTTTGCTCCAGCGTCGATGAGAACTTTCACAGCGTCAGCTTGTCCTTTGAGCGCAGCGTATATCAGCGCGGTCCTCCCGACATCACTCACATTGTCAATACCCGCATCGGAACCACAGAGCAAGTGGACAACCTCGCACTGTCCATGCTGTGCTGCAATCATCAAAGCAGTAGCTCCGCTCGACGTGGCGACGTCGGCGACTGCCCCTGCGTCCAACAGCAATTTTACCATCTCGAGTTCCCCATTTTGCGAAGCAAGGGTTAGTGCAGTCCAGCCTTCCTCGTTGCCCAAGTCGACGCTCGCTCCTGCGTCGAGCAGTTTCTTCGCAACTTCGATATATCCTGACTCGGCGGCGATCATCAGTGGACTCCACCCAATCTTGTCAGCCAAGTCGACTCTCGCAGCGGCGGCAATGAGCAAGCCTGCAGCCTCAGCATGGCCGTGCTGAGCTGCGAGTGCAAGAGCTGTCCTCCCGTCCTGGTTGGTTGAGTCAACGCTCGCTTTGGCGTTGAGCAGGCTCTTGACAATCTCGACGTAACCTCCGGCTGCAGCATACATTAGAGCTGTCCAGTCAGCCGCCGTGGACAAATCGACGTCTGCACCAGCGTCGAGAAGCAACAGCGCGATTTCAGCTTGTCCTTCGCAGGCAGCATAAATCAGCGCGGTCCATCCACCGTTGTTGGCAACGTCGATGCTTGCTCCTGCGTCCAATAGTAACTTCACCAGTCGGATGTGTCCGTTATTAGCTGCCTTCATCAATGAAATCCACCCTTCCACATTTGTGGTGTCGACATTCGCTCCTGCTCCGATCAGCATGCTCGCAACCTTGGCATGTCCGTTGTCCGCGGCAAACATCAACGCCGTCCAGCCATCCGAATTGACATAGTCGACCGATGCGCCGGCGTCGAGAAGCACCTTCGCGACATCATTGTGACCTAACCTTGCAGACTCCATCAACGACGTCCACCCATTCGAGTCAGCGGCATCGACTGCCGCTCCCGCAGCAATGAGATTCTTCACAATCTCAACATGATCTGTACCCGAAGCTTGCATCAGTGCCGTCCAGTTCTCTGCATGAGTGGCCAATTCAATCTTCGCTCCGGCTTCGACGAGAGTCTGTGCGATCTCGATGTGGCCTTTGTATGCAGCTAGCATCAGCGCAGAAACCCCGTCGCTGTCAACAGCGTTGACGCTCGCTCTGTAGTTGAGGAGAATCTCCACAATGTCGATGTGGCCTTCGTCGGCAGCAAAGTGAAGCGCACTCCATCCGTTGCTGTCCACGAAATCAACCGCCGCACGAGCGTCGAGGAGCGTCTTCACAATATCGACATCCCCACTGTGCGCGGCGACGAGCAGTGCAGTCGACCCCGACGGCTTGGCGAAATCGACGGTTGCTCCTGCCTTCACAAGCAGCTTCACGACCTCTGAGTGTCTGTTGTCCACTGCCAAGGTCAGTGCAGAGTCCCCATTCTCGCTAACAGCGTTCGTGTTCGCGCTTGCGTCGACGAGCATCTTGACGATGTCACGGTGACCGCACTGCGCGGCCAACATCAGGGCAGTCATCTTGTCCTTGCTGATTTTGTTGATGTTCCAAGGAGACAGCAGCCGTTTGACCTCCGTGGTGTCCCCGGCCTCATGCGCATCGACTAGCCGGCGGAAGACCTCCATCCTCGCTCTTGTCCCGCGTACTCGATCGCCTCGGTAAAGCCGCCTCCAGTCGACACGTGACGGTCGCTGGTTCCGCTCCGTCTCGGTGCCGATCAACCCGCGCTTCGGAATGGTCGTCGCTCTACTCGCACGCGTACACTTCCGAAGGGGAGCAGTCATCTGCGTGCGCATCACGACCACCCAAAACCCTCATCTGATTGGCCGAGGCGCGTAGCCAAATGCTCCGAAGTGTTGGATGAACAGCCTCGTCTTGGGTTCGATTGCCTGTCGACTACTTGAACTCGTTCATGACACAGACAACCAAGGCAGACACAACGTCCGCGACCTCCTCCTCGTCTCGCTTGATCCAGATCGCGTCGCAGTCATGCTCACCCATGGCTCTCGCCGCCTCTGCCTCCCTCTTCTTCTGCTCCACCCTCCTTGCCGCTGCAGCCTCTCGCGCCGCGATCCGCTGTCGAACCTCGCGCTCTCGCTGCTGTTTTTCTCTGCTTGCTTCGTCTGGCTCGGGGGTCGCCAGGAACCCCTCCGAGTGCATGAAAGGTGCCGCCAGTACGCCGCGCTGCTGAGTACGCTCAGCTGTAAATCGTTCGCTCGGGTTTTCGCGCGTCACCGTCGCGTACATGGCGTCCGTCGAGCGTGCAAGTATCGAGTGGACTGCTGCCACTTGCTTCGTCGATGCTGGCGACGCCCAGCCGCTCCCAGCGCCGCCAGAGCTCGACTTGGGCTTGATGTCCGGCCGACAGTCGTGACAGCGCTGTGCTCGCTCCAGTGCCTCACGCGCAGGCAAGCCATAGAGCCGACCGAGGAGCAGAGCGGCCACGAGACCGGTGCGGCCATGGCCATTTGCGCTGAAGACGTACAGGCTCTCGCCGAGCCGAAGTCTCGCCTCCAGTCCTTCGACCAGGGCCAGCAACTCGCTTTCTGCTGGTGCTGCGTCCTTGGCGACCGAGAACTGTTCGAAAGCCAGTTGCTGCACCACCTCGCGCTGATGGTCGCGCGTCGCCACGGCTGCCTTTGCGTTCTGCTCCGCGAGCTCGAGCTTGGCGCGAGCTACATGAATGGCCTCCTCGGCGGCGTCCACGTCCTCCTTGGTGGCCCGACGGATGGTCTGTATGGTCGCTAGCTTGGCCTCACTCTCGCCGAGCTCGCGACTCGCCAGCTCTTCGTGCCGCGTCGCCACGCGAACGGCGCCTTCGAGCTCGGTGACGAGAGCCGCTGCTGCACGCCGAACCTCGCGCTCGACTGTCCACACTCTATCAGTGTCGTCAATATCGGTGGGGTCGAGCAATCCGACGAACACGTGCACAAATTGCATCAGAATGGCGGCCGCAATCTCCGGCGAGTTCCTCGCCAACGGAGGAGGGAAGGCAGGACCTCGCTCTGGAGTCGCGCCAAGCAACACGCGACCACGTAACAGCCAGTAGGAGGCTGCAGTCGGACCAGCATGTCGCGCTCGGAACTCGCGGAAACGCGCCGCGTCCTCGATATCCAGCGTCCCGTCCGGCTTGACATGAGCGTACACGCGCGGCAGCTTGGCCGGGAGACTGACGCCGAGACCGCTGCGACCCATCCCGTGGCTCGGATGCCACTGCTCGGCGTGGCGCACTGATGCGAGCCGCCGCTGGACGTCAGGAGAGCTCAGTGATGCTGCGTCAGCCCAGTGCTGCAGTGCATGGCCCAACCTGCGCCTCCATTCTCGCTCGAGGCGGTCAATCATCGACTGTGCAGCGCGCTGCCGTTTCCGGTACAGCTCGATCGCCTCGAGCGACGATGACGGCGGTCGCTTCCTGCCACCGTTGGGTTGTCGAGCCGTGAGCTTCCAGCGGCGGAGACACGTCCGCCCCCAGCGCTGGAGAAAGGATGCGGCCGCGTGACGGCGGCGCTCGAGTTCGACGGCGCGGTGAGTGGCGAGGAACTCGAGCCAACAAGCCCAAGCGCTTCCGAGCGTCCTCGCGAGAAGCTGGCGCACGACGCGTCCAAGTTGGCGAGAGCGCTCGGCATCGGGCAGCAACAGGTCACCGCGCTCGACCAGATAGAACCGCAGCCGAGTCCTCGGAGCCCACATCTCGTGACCGGGCTCGTGACCTAGAGCAGCGTCAGCGATGCGCTCGATCGCCTCGTCCTCCATCAGGAATTGGTCGTCGTTGAGCCCTCGAGAGCGACGCCAGGCGGCGAAATCCCACACCCCAGTGCCTGCGACTTGAGCGAAGAGCTCGGCATCGTCCTGAGGCCCGAGTCGCACGCTGAACTCTCGGTCGATCGCTGCGAGAGCGTCGGTTTTGATCTGTTCGAGCTGCGTTTCAGTCGGGAAGACTGCAACTGCTGTAGACTGACGCCCGACGACAAGCCGGCGGAGTGCAGCGCGAGCATGCAACTCAGCTGTCGCAACGGCCCGGAGCGCACCAAGCCGTGTGGCAAACACGCCGAGCGGCAGGGGCCACCACGGAGGAGGGAGCTCGAGACTCGCGCGGAACTGGCCGCTGGCCAACGCCTCGACGCCACGCAGCCACAGCACGCGGAAGAAGACGGCACCGTCCGCGGCTGATCGGACATCGTCGGGAATCGCGACCGTCACGTGCAGCGCTGGGATCCAGCTCCGAGAGTTGCTGTCATCGTCGTCGTCGGGAGGTATTCGGACCAGCAGTCGGGCACCTGGAGTCAGTGACGCGCGGGCTTCGACTTGGGTCGCTGGGCCAATGAGCATCGCGACCGAACAGTCCGCAGTTGGAGCGAGTTTAGACATGGACGCAGGTTTGCATGGAGGTTTACACGGAGCGCTGCTTAAGCGCCGAGGACTGGACAATGTCGCAGTGTTGGTCAGGACATGTGGGTCGGCTGCCATGAGGGTGATGATGGAGTGTTCTGCCAACATCGGGATCTAGGGAGACGCACGCAATTAGTGAAGTCTGGCAAAAGAAGCGAGCTCGGAGACGTACAATGTGGATGGCGTCTGCGCAGCGCCAGCAGAGCGAGAGCGAGCAATCCGTGCACCAAAGCAGAGCTGTCCGAGCGTCGCACTCCTCGCACGCTGAGTCTGTCTGCTCGCTGTCTGCAGTCAGTCTCGCCACGATCGCAGTCACGTCTCGTTCGGTCGAAGCGAGTGGGAACGTCGTTCGGATCCACAACGGCACTACATCGTCGTCGCTGTCGACGGCATCGATCAGTTGTGGCGTATCCTGCTCCTGCTCCTCGTCCTGTGGCAATGATGCATTAATCACATCGTCGACCTTGGCGGGGGAGGGCGGCGGCGACGCGACGTCCAAGCACGAAGACTCCATGCTGTCGTTGCTGGCATCGACGCCTCACGGCTATTCCTGGACAACCACACCATACTCCACGATGTAATCGATGCTTGGATCAACGCGTCATCGCTTGCCAAGTCAAGCTGCATTCGATTATCGCCACCGTCGGGCTTTACAGCCCGCTGGTAATTTTTGTCTCTGTGGGTCTGCCGAGTCTACTGCCGGTTCAGCACTGCAAATGAACCGCCAAACTGCATCCCTCGCTCACCTTCATCCATCGCGCCGTCTCCATAGAATCCACCGCCAAACGAACTTGGCGTCGATTGCGATACGATCGCCGGGTCCTGGAACAAGCTGGGGCTCGAGTAACCAAACGTGCCGCTGTTGCCGTTGCCGCCGCTGGTGCTGCCGCCGAGACCCTCGTTCCAGCCGAGAGCGTTGCCGCCAAGGCTGTGGCTCCGCTGGAACAGCCGTCGCCCGCCCGCTGCATCCTGGTTGCCACCTTCGCTCGAGCGTCCCGCGTACTCGCCGCCATAGCTGATATGCACATTGGGCAGCATCTGCTGCAGGAACGCCAGTCCGTTCGACGAACCCTCGCCAGGCATGCTAGTCGTACGGTGTAGTGACTGTCCAAATCCTGGGCCGCTAGAAAATGAGCTCGAAGGCTGCGGAGGAGGTGGCGCGAGCTGCGGGAACCCGGAACCGTCATAGCCACCGAACGAGTGCCGGTGGTTCACCTCTTGGTCGAACGGGCTCATTCCACTCGCTCCAGGGTTCTCAGATCGACCAAGTCCTCTCGGCTCGCCGCCACCGAGGTGGTTGGCGAACGCGAACCGCGAGTTGCGCGAGCCGAGCTGTGGCGTGCCGTGCTCCAGTGGCGTCGAACTCAGTTGCACACCCAACAACCCCGCTAGTGCCTCCGACTTCTCGTTGCGCTGACTGAAGATTGCGTCGATCGACGCGAACGATGACGAGGCCGAGTTTGTCGGCGCGAGCGGAGGGTGACCCGACGGCGTCGAGTTGGCTGTCGGCAGCGATGAAGAAGCAGCCCACACATCCTCGTGAGGGCTTGGCGTGCTTGGACCGTTATTTGTGCTGGACGACCGACGAATGCCACCCTCGAAGCCCAAGCCGAACGGACTGAACACGTCGCCACTTCCAAGCGTTGCACTGGCGTCATCCGGATCACTGGGTGTCACAACTGCGCTCGGGAAAGGCTGTGCCCACGCGGGTTCTTGCAGCGTCGAACCCGTAGCGAGCTTCAGGGCTTCCAGTGGCCCCACCACGTTTTCTATTGCCTCCTCTGCTGCTGCTGCTGCTGCCTCCGTGTCGACAGTCAGGTCATGGTCGCCGTCGCTTGCTGTGTCTGTGGTCTCAGTCGTCTTTGGCGTTGTGGGAACTGCTTTGCGATGTGGAGATGCTGGTGCAGGCGACAGCGGACTCGCTCTGCCAGCGACAATCTTGCTAAATGGCTCATCGCTGCTGACGCTACGCGAGAGGCGGCGTGGCCCAGGCGATGCTGACCCGACATCTGATTGCCTCCCGGCCGTGTGTCTTGACCTAGTTGTGCTTTGTCGTCGTCGGGACACGTCTGCGCCTCGCCGTGTGTTGCTGGCTGCAGCTGCTGAAGCCTCTGTTCCTGATGAAGACGACACTGATGACGAAGAAGATGTGTGCGGTGGGGAGCTCTCGTTGTCTTGCCGTTGTCGTGTGTTGTTTGGTCTTGGCGGGAACGCAGAGCCTACGCGCACGTCATCCATCGCGTCTGTCTGGAGGCTGCCGATGTCGCGAAAGGTGTTCCCCGAGTGTAATGCTGCTCGAAATGCAGATGAGTCAGCCAACGGCCGAGGCGATCCCATTAGAAGGCTACAACAGCCGTACCCGACTGCATCTCCTCCTTCGTAAAGCTGTCGTCCTGGTCGCCGAGCGCGTGCAGGTATAAGCACTCGGAGTTGTTGCATTGCTGGTTGCGCAGAAAGAAGTTGCAGTACTTGGTGGTCCCGAACGACGCTCTGCCATCAACCGTGCTCCCATCAGTCAGAATGCATCACACACACTCCGGATAACGCTAGCATTCGCTCACCGAAGCACGCTCCCATCGAGGCAGAACCCGTCAATGGCCACGATGCACGCGAGCGCGTCCTGTTTGTGCGCAAAGGTGACATAGGCGCTCGCGGTTGCGTTCGAGCGGTCCGTGTGCAGGTGCGAGCGGTTCACGACGGCTTTGACGATCTTGCCGTATTGACCGACGCACTCGTTCGACCGCAGCAGCTACAACAGTCGATTGATAGAGGTCAGAACCATAATCAGAAAGAGCGGAACATGCCGACCACAAAACGCACATCGTCGTCGGCGAAGCGCTGAGGGATGCCGATGATGTAGACCAGGTTGCGCTGCATCACGCGCACGTTTGCAAGGCTGCGGCGGTTCACGGCAAAGCCCTGTGTCGAGCGCGTCGTGAGCTGCGACGGCGGGTGGGACGGCGCCGGCGCTGGCGGCGGCTGCGGCGGCACCTGGGTCGCTGCCGAGCGCCGCTCATTCTTCTCCCGCTGCCTGCGCTGCTTGGTGCGCCGCATCACACTACATAGCACGGGGGGGGTCAGTGAACTCTCGGAACCATTGTGATAAGAGCTATAACCCAAATAGGAACATACTCTTCGCGGTCGAGTGGGTTCTTGTGCTTGGACAGCTCCGTGTACGGCGCGCGGCACGCGGGGCACAGTCCATTGTACTCGTTCTTGAGCTGGTGCCAGCACCACAAGCACACCTGAAGCGCACACTCGTCAGCCGGCGCGGTCACTTTCCCTCCCCTTGCTGAACTAGCGCCATACCTGGTAGCCGCACGGACAGGCGTTGAACGTCTTGTCCGTCAGGTCCAGCTCCTCCATGCACAGCGGACAGCACTCGGGCTCCTCCTCGTCGGCCATCCTTGCTGCCAGCGTCGTCCTCTCCTCCTCGGTGTCGAGCGCGGTGGAATGCCCGTTCCTGCCGCCAGTTCCTCACCGCCGACGCAAATGCACGCCGCGCCTTCCTTTCTTTTGTGTTGCAATTTCACATGTTAAAAACTGTTAAAAACGTTAAATTAAAAACAGTTAAAAACGTTAAATTCGTTTTTTTGAAAATTAGAAACCATTAGCAACAATGTGAAAAATTCGTATGATAAATTCGATTTTTTAAAAATTTTAAACAGTAGCGCGCTTGCATTGCTCGCGCGCGGGAGTCTCTCAGCGTCTCAGCGTCATAGTTTTTGAATTGAAATGGTCTTGGTCATCTGTGTGGTTTCAGTATTGCGTGATTCGACAGGTCACGACGCACATAGTTTAACTCTTCTCATTCTATTAGCTCTGTATCAATCTCTTTATCCATCACACTCGATCTCATTTCACCTATGCTCGCTGTATGGCTGAATACCACTCGATGAACACATGACCACGTAAAAACAGTAGCGCGCGTGCATTGCTCGCGCGCGGGAGTCTCTCAGCGTCAAAGTTTTTAAATTGCATTTTTAAATTGAATTTGTCTTGATCATCTGTGCGATTTCAGTATTGCGTGCTCCCACAGGTCAAGACGCACATACTT
>JAADXC010000554.1:0-18360 GCA_023336425.1 Phytopythium cucurbitacearum (nom. inval.) | reverse complement strand
TGGGCAAGGTACTGTCTCTTTGTAGAGCAGTCGTCATCGGTTGCAGCTTCTGGGTGGTGTCGGTTTAACACTCCCTCCGTTGCGTGGGATGTCAAGCCGGTCATCATTGTGCACGGCGGACCGGGGAGCGGGTGTACGGCCGGCATGCGGCAGTTCCACGACCCGAAGGTGTACCGCATCATCCTGCTGGACCAACGAGGCGCGGGACGGAGCACGCCGCACGCCTCGCTCCAAGACAACACGTGCGTGGCTTTTCTGATTGTCGACTGATGGTTGGGTGGGTTGATGACAGCCGTGGTTAGAGCAGGACGTGGCACTTGATCGACGACATGGAGAAGCTGCGTCGTCACCTGGAAGTCGATCGCTGGCAGGTCTTTGGTGGTTCCTGGGGAAGCACGCTGGTTCGTATATTGCGATGTGTGCGGAGTAGCAGTGAGTGGGAGCCATCGAGTCCTGACATCATTGGTTGGTTGTCAAGGGTATCGCATACGCCATCACGCACCCGTCTCGCGTGACGGAGCTGATCGTGCGCGGCATCTTCCTGATGCAGAAACACGAGATCGACTTCCTCTATCAGGTGAAGCAGCTTGCTCTCAATTCTGCGTTGCTTCGTCAATCAACCGAACTAACACCGTCATGCTGTTTGTGATTTACTCGCTGCAGCAAGGAACCAACTTTGTGTATCCGGACCGATGGGATGCGTTTCGCGACGCGATCCCGGAGAGCGAGCGCGGGGATCTGATGGCTGCCTACTACAAGCGTCTCACTAGTGACAACCCGCTCGTCCGCCGCGAGGCAGCGAACGCTTGGGCGACTTGGGAGATCAACGCGAGTAGCCTCATTCCACCGGTAAGCGAATACTCGGTGGGTTACCATTGGCTCGACGAGAACCCGTCAAGCTGACTTGCAGGTTGGTCGATGGCGATGAACAGCAAAATATTGAAGACATGCTCTCTGGCGGCCCAAAGATTATCGAGGCGTTTGCGCGCATCGAGAGCCACTACTTCATGAACCGCGGTTTCCTTCCGAACGACAGGTTCTTGCTGGACAATACCTTCAAGATCCGCCACATCCCGACCGTCATCGTACAGGGCCGGTAAGATTGGACACCATCTATCAAGGACATGCGCCCAGGTGCTGACGCGGCTTGCTGCTGCAGATACGATATGGTGTGTCCCATGCGCGCGGCGTGGGACTTCCACAAGGCACTTCCCGAGTCGGATCTGCGAGTGGTGCCCAACGCAGGCCACTCGGCTGGGGAGCCGGGCATCGCCAAGGAGCTCGTCGACGCGACCAACCGCTTCAAGAACTTGTAAGCGCGCTGGTAGTCCACGGCGATGCGTTGTCGAGTCTGGTTTTGTCGATAGCGCTCGCTTTAAGGACACGATTTGTCAGTGTTGGCAAGTTGTCAAATCTGCGTGAAGGCAAGGTCTCAGGAATGGACGCTGTCCTGTCAATCCAAAATGCATGCTCGTGTTGTTCTCGCAATCTCTCGGGTCTTAAATACGGTGGACATAACTTATCGACGTGATGCTACACAGTCGGAGCGGGAGGCAAGGCTAGTCATTTCTTGGCGCGCTTGACCTTGGGCTGGACAGATTCACCCTCTTCGTCGCCGCTACCAGTCTCGTCGCCGTCTTTGCCCTTCTTGTAGCCGCCGTGCTTGGCGCACAGACCCGAAGTGCCGCGCGCGCCTGTCTTGCAGCCCTCGAATGTGCAGCGATAGCCTCCACCGTGGGACAGACACAAATTGCTGCTGCCTTGCGCGCCTTTGGGACAGTTTGGCACAGAGCACCGCCGACCTCCGCCGTGCCGCTGACACAAGCCCGACTTGCCGCGAGCGCCTTTCGTGCAGCCAGGCGCCGTGCACGGACGGAAGACGTTCTTGGCGCGCGGTTTCTTCGCCACCGGCTGGAGCGACGAACGTATTCGCGAGTCGGCAGGCGGAGTGGCAGCCGTTGACAGAGACGCAGGAGACATCAAGCTAGTTGCGGTGCTGGAGGCGTCGTCCACGAACAGACCCGAGAACGACGCGGCGTCCGGTTGAGCAGATGCCGGAGGTGCTCCAAAGAGCGAGTAGCCCGCTGCGGTCTCGTCCAGGTAGTCGCCAAACAGATGATCGCTACGCGGCGCCTGCCGGGATGGAAGGTACGTCTTGAGTGTGTCGGCGGTCGAGTCGATCGGTTGAAGGCTGGACATGTCGGCAGTCGACGATGCGTAGAGAGGCTCGAGCGACCCAGTGAGAGTTGCAGTCGTCATCATCGCAGCGCTGCCACTCGCCGCGGGAGTGTCCACCGTGTGTTGGATCGAAGACAGCAGCACTGCGTCCGACAGCGACGCAGTCGTCTCTTCTTGAGTTTCGGCAGACCGAAGTGCACCGCTGTCGTCTTCCTCAGCAGAGATGGCGGCATCGTCGCTCGGTGGGAACGCCGCACCGCCCTGGTACATTTTGTTTGCGAACATGCCGTGCCGCGGCGAGGGCGGCGCCGTCTTGAAACTGTGGAAGATGTTCTCCGAGATGGGGAACTCCAGGAACTCCTGCTGCCGAGGCATCGTCCCCATGAACGCCGTCGATTTGCTCACGAACGTGCCGGACGGGTTACTCGACGACCCGCGGCGCAGTTTCCCGAGCAGCCCCAGGTTGGTGGCGTCGCCGACCGCCGCTGCGTCCTTGTCGCCTTGGCTGGCTCCGGGGACGCCCTCGGTCGGGTCCAGGCGGAAGTACCCAGGCAGGAACTTCTCCTCGGCCATCAGGATGTTGAGCGGGTTGAACTTGGGACGGTAGTTGGCCACGTTGTCCGACACGCGCGGTATGCAGTACGGGTCCGAGCTGAGCACGGTCGCCGCACTCTCCACCTTGAGCTTGTCGTTCGTGAACAAGTAGTGCATGTCGGCCACCGTGCGCGTGTCGTAGTACTCCTGGATCACGACCTCCTCGCTGCCCGCGCCGGCCAGCGGCGGCGACGTCGGGATCACCGCGCGGGGTGCCACAGACACGTCCGCCTCGTCCGCGCTCTCCTCGGACGAGCTCTCGGTGATCTCGTGGACCCGCCGCACCTCGTCCATATCCTGTTTGCCGTCCATATCCATACTCTTGCGCTTCCGGACGCCCGCGCCCGCGTCGAGGACCAGCGCGGACGCCGTCGACCGGCTGCTCGCCATGTTGGACCGCAGCACCAGCAGCGCGGACGCGGCCGACGCGGACGAACCAGAGGACGAGCCAGCGGCCGCCGACTGCGAGCGGCTTGGGGACGAAATCGCCGAGTGGGAGGAACACCGCGCGTCCGCGTCAGGCCCGGCGCCGCCCGCCATGTGTGCGCGGCGACTCGCACGGCGCGGAGCGGGCCGGCGCGTCGAGAGAGGGGGCGAGCGCTTCCCGCCGGAGCCACTCGCGATGCCGAGATGACCCAACGCGGGTCATCACCGTGGCGGCGGAGCCCGGCTCGTTTTTGCCCCCACTGTACACTGCGGTCCCGAGGTTTTATTCCGTCGCCAACCCGAATAGAGCGCCGGTGGCGAGTGGCGCGCAGGCAAGCGGCAGTTTGCTAACCGCGGAGGTGGCCTCTCCCAGCTCACCCGTTTACGCAGGGTATCCGATGACGGCCTTTCTGATCGTATCGGGAGGAACGATCGAGGAGCGCAAACTTACGCGAGGCATGGAATGTCAGAGGTGCAGTCCAGCTCGTATCGAGTCGCAGAATTCAAGTCCGCCGCGCGGCTTCAAGCAGGGGTTGCTCGTTGCTCACCAATGTTGAACGCGCGTTTATGGCTCGCGCGTGTTCACGATGTGGCGGTTCGCGGAGTTTGTTTTCAGGACGGCACCAGCACCCTCGATCGCGCCAAGATCGTGGGCTGCTTGTGCGTGGAAAGATCCGAAGTTTGGGTTCGTTCGCTGCAATTGGGTGGCGTGCGGTGCACATCCTCGATCGGGTTAGAGGCTCAGCTTGGCTTGGCTCCTCCGAGCTTCGGGCAGGTTCTGTGGCCGGTTTCCGCAGATGCAGGTGCAGCAGGCGTTGACAAAGGAGATCCCACCCTCAAAGCGCTGGATCAGAGACCGCGCTGCCTGTTTGCCCAAGCAGCTTTGCCGTGACGACGGCGGACGCGACTGGCAACGAGGACCTGCGGTTGGCCGTCTCCATTGAGGGTTCTTTTTCTGACCAGGAGGGGAATGATGGGTACCTTTTTCGATTAGCGTGGCGAACATTGCTGACTGGCGTGGCAAACATCATCTCATCAGTGTACTGACCAATTTCGCGTGGTGTACATCAAACATGCTAGCCTCTTCGATAGGATGATGCTGCATGATGATATCATTCGCTTTGTCCGTCTTGTTATGCTTCATGCTTCACCAACACTCGTCGAATGTCGGAGTATGCGGCACAATCGATTGGTCAGCAGAAATTGAAGCTTGCTCATTGGCTCGCGCAATTTCTGGAGGCCTTCCATGGAAAACGGTGAACGGCACCGAATGTCTGCCGCTCAGCGACATGCGACTGGGCAGCCGTACAAGGTGGGCGTTGGCTCGCTCGCGGGCGGACGCTATAGATAGAAGGCGGACGTACCGGCCCGCGTGCGCGCTGGACGTCTGCGGCCGCCTTCGCCGCGATTTCCGCGCGGCGTTCCCATGTTCCCGTCACTTCAGTTCGGTCGGGCGAGGCACCCCGACGACAGCGCCAACGGCGGAAGGCTGGAGAACAGGCACGGAGTGAGCAAAGCGAGACGCTGCGCGGCGTCGGTGGCCTGATGACTCGCGCGGAAGGCGCGACGACCAAGCAGGACGCGCTGCTGCGTCTGATCGCGGCCGACCCGTCGCTCGTGAACAGCGTCGACACAGCGCTGCTGTCGTCCATCACGCTCTGCACCAAGCCCGAGGATGGCGGCGACATGCAGCCGACGACGCCCGATCACGCCGGGAAGCGCACCAACGTCAAGCTGTACGCCGAAGACGCTGTGTTTGCGACGGCCGCGTTGCGAGATTGTCCTTCTGCTTCCAAAACCAACCAGGTGGAGAAGGACTCATCGAACCAGAGGAAAGGACTGGTGACGCCAATCATGCTACTGGACGAGAGCGTGTTCAAGAGCGTGGGTTCGACTGATACACGACCTCAAGAGCGGTGCGATGAGTCCCAGAAGTCGATACCGAAGAAAAGGAGATGGCGGCTCAGACAGGTCGAGAGTGACGAAGACAAGAAGCGCAACGATGAGGAAGGCAATCAGGCCAGCCTGGACAGTGTCGGCAAGGAGCAGCTGGTGGTTCTCTTCGATCCGTCGTCGTCGATCAGCTCAATGAGCGCAGCGCAAGAGGGAAGCAACAACGCGTCGGACAGCGACGAAGGGTCACAGATCTCGTCGATGTCCTATAGCGGAGACATTTCCATGGCGACCTTCGTGCTGGATCACCGCTGCTTCGTCAGTAGAGATCAGTGGGTCCCTCGCAGGTGCGATTTGTTTGATAGTGAAGGTTGGATGTCAATTGTTTCTAATCTGTGGTTGCTGAATGGGTCGAAACAGTGCTCGTAAAGCGTGCTTCGTATGCTTGCGCGAGTTCAAGGTTCTCCGCAAGCGCCACTCGTGTCGCATGTGCGGCGAGGTGATCTGCAGTCGCTGCTCCGTGTTCAAGCAAGTGGATCTGCCGGTGCTGGAGAACAAGTTCCGTATCTGCTCGTCCTGCTTCGTCTCGTACCGGAGGAGGCTCGAGGATGTGGAGAACCAGCAGCGTGCCGAGGAGAAGGATGTGATCCCTTGTGCTTTGAGTGTGGCAGCAGTGGCATCCGACGAATCGATGGTTCGCGAGCCGGAAGTGGTGGGATCGCAGAACGAGCACAACTCATCAAGTGGCTCCTTGCTGTCAGCGGGATCCACGGTGGCGATGACCTCTCCGACGCTGTCTCCGTCATGCAGCTCATCGGACTTTGCGCTGTTTTATAGCGCATCTAGCTTGTCGTTTTCGAGTGATTCGACGGCAAACAGCTTGTCGGATGGTATGCCATCGAGGAACATCGAGGACGAGTACGAGGCTGCGTTGCGAGCGAAGCAGTTGGAGCGAGAGGTGGAGGCGAGTCAACATCGGATCCGATTGCTTGAAGCGCAGATTGCCGAGCAGGAGAACCAGAAGGACCGGTTGACGTCGGAGCAGCAAAAGCAACTCGCAGAAGCTCGCACGACCATCCAGATGCTGCAGGAGAAGCTGCTTCGACAGGAACAGAGTGCAAAGGAGGCCGTTCGTGCCAGAGACTCGATTTGCTTGAGCCGACTCCGTCAAACGGAGCAGCTCACGAGTCCGGACGAGGAAAGTATCGCGCTGAAGAAGAAGCTTAAGATTCTCGAACGGCAGCTTCAACAAGCTGGCATTTCAGTGGCTGAAGTTATCCCGTACGAGCTCGCCAAGCGGAAGGTCTCGGAGATCTCGAAGCGGATGCAAGAGATTGGGTCGTGCGAGGTCACCATGGACGACAAGGTGGCCCAGGCAGCGGCGCGAAAGGAATACTACATCCTTGAGCAGGAGATGGAGAAGTACCACACAGCGCTTCTGCTGACTGACGAGTACATTGAGGAGCAGTGCCGAAAGGAGCGCGAGTGGGAAGATACGAATCGTCAGCCGAACTTGGATGCCGCTCGTCTCCTGTGGTCGGCGATACCCGTCAACATTGCTCGCTTGTCAGAGAAGGGATTAATGGAGATGAACACGCCGTCAGGAGTCAAGTTTCCGAGCGAGCTGGCGAGGCGTCTAAAGCGCACGAATGTGCTTCAACTGCTGCGTGAAAACCCGAAAACGATCGCCAAGATGCATCCGAGTGTGATTGAAGGGTATCGCACGACGGGTCTTACGCTGGTCGAGCGTCGTGCTCTTCACCACGTGATGCAAGCTCCATTTCAGGAGTGGAAGGGTCAGCAGAAGGAGGAAATGGCACAGCGGAAGTTCCTGTGGTATAGCAAGCTCAAGGAAGCGCTGGTGTTGGCGATCGACAAGCTCGATTCCCACGTCGCCTCTACCGACAAGACGTCCACCGACCATTCTTGCGATCTACTTGGAGGTGCATGTCCTGTGCGCGCTGATGGTCGAAGCCGTGCGCTGTTCGGAGTCGGTTTGGGCTTCCCAACAGTTGAGATGTATCTCGAAGCGGAGATTGTGAAAAGCGACCCTGACGGCGCAGGAGAGAAAGCGCGGCAAGAAGCTCAGGCTTACGCGCGCGAACTCGTGGCGAACCAGCGGCGACGGGACTTGAAGGCACATTACAAGACGAATGTGAGAGAAGTGACCTTAGCGTTGGGTGCCATGGAAGCGATGGATGCGATGCTGGACCGAGTCCGAAGCCTCGACGCCGTGTTTCCGCTGACTGAAGCTAGCAATGGGTCTGCGAATCAGCAAGCGAGGCAGGAGTCGAAGGAGTTGAACGCCTTGTTGGCCGGAGTGCGGGATCTCCTACAGCTACTCGCAAAGCGAGCGGGCATTTCTCTCTCTGGGAAGCGCGAAGCAGCATCGGATGAACCAGACGCGCGGTCGAGCGTCGAGACTCGTGCTGCCGCGGAGGCGGTCGAGTTTGTCAGGTGGATATTGGATGACGTGGAGGCGTTCCTGGGAGATCCGACGCGTGGACACTGCAATGTTGGCTTGCAGAGGGTCATGAAGAGCATCACTACCCTGTTGACAGACATCTCGCGAAAGAACTCGGAGATGCTTGCGAACAACGCACCTCCTAGTGATGCACGGTCATGTGCTGGCAACACGGCAAATGTCCGAGTGCAATGGAAGGATCGTCCCTCGAAGCGCCAAGGTGCGACAACGACCATCGACGCTGAAAGCGATGAGAGTGCGCCAACGATGACGACGTCGCAGATGAAGTGTGTTCCCAGACCTCCAGCGAGTGCAGGTCTCTTTGACGCCATCCGCACTCGCCGAAAGAATGACTGCGATCGAGCTGAAACGAAGGGAGTCAACGCTTCTTCGTCGGCGCAGTCGTCGTCTTCCCGAGGTCTTGAAGGACGTCCAGTGGATCTGCTCGCCGCTATCCGTGCTCGAAAGTCGTAGGCGACGAGCGACGCCACCCCTCGTGTCTACAAACGAGCAGTGCGACGCAACCAAGCTACTCCGACCGAACCTCGTCTGCATTGGGAGGACGACACTCCAGCTATCTCATTTTCTCCCATTCCTGCTGTAGCTCTTTCGACAAATTTTGTAATCGGACTGCATTGCAGTGGCCTCGTGTGCTCGTAAGGATCGAAACGGCGAGGAGGCCGCCTCCATGCAAACATGCAACGTTGTGTACAGCCAATTTGTTTTGCATTTCTGTCCATGTTTGTTCTTCCTACCTTCGGGTGCATACCACTTTGAGAGGCGCATACCATGCTGCTCTTCAGCACCAATGCCGCCGCACTGCCCGCCCTATTACTTGTCTAAACGCCAGCCAGTCCCGGATCATTGCACGATAAAACACATATCGACCGGCTTCGGCGCGCGCTTGAGCAGCTCCATCGTCTGGCTCAGCCGCAAGTCCTTGGTGGGGTGGTTGTTGAACGACACGAGCCAGTCGCCAGCGCGCAGCTGGGTCAGACCGGGCGAGTATCCTTGACCAGTGAGCCGCGACACCACGATGCGGCCGTGCTTGCGCTTGAACGTGATGCCCAGCGGACCCTCCGTCCACCGCACCCACAGCTCAGGCTCCGGGAGGTTTGCCTCCGCGCCGCCCGCCGCACCAAACGGTGCAGGAACTGGCGGCGGTGGCGCGAGGTCCGCCGGTTCGTCCATGAACGTGTACCCGCCGCCGGTGAACTGGTTCCGCACACGCTCCGACTCGATGTACTGCCGACGCAGTTCCTGTAAGCGCGTGCGCGCGTTGTTAATCCCCAGACCTGGCGTGTACTCGGGTGGCGGCGGCAGTGGCAGCGCCGAGCACTGGTCGAAGGATGGCGGAAGCGTTCCGTTGTACGGATGCTGCAGCAAGTCAGCCGGCATATTCTCGCTCGAGATGCTGTTGATGTCACTCCGTGGAGAAACGGGACCAGCTGCCGCAGCGGCCTCGATGTCGTCTGGGTGTCCAATCTGGGGAGGCAGCGGTGGCGGGATGGTGAAGCCGCGATCGCGTCCCGACTGCGTGAACATGTCGAGGTACGAAGGCGGTGGAGGCACTTGCGGCGGCGCATCGTCGATCGATTCAATGGGAGCGTCAGTCAAGTCATCGAGGGATTCTGGGAACGGCGGCGGAGGCGGTGTCGGCTCGGCGTCGAACTGGTACGCAGGCGGCGGAGGCAGAACGTCGTCGTCAGGGTTGGTCTGACTGCCGTCGATGCTCTTCGTCGCACGGCGAGACCGAGGGGATGGGAAATCGCCAGACAAGTCAGAGTGATTGATGCTCCGCTGACTCGCGCCGCCCTCCGAGATAGCGTCGTACTCGACCGTGCGGGGGATGCCAAACGTGTTGACGCCCATGGGACCGGCGTACGAGGCCGCCATGCTGCCACGCGGAAGATCCGCCCTCCTACGGGAAGAGTCCTGGTACCCACCGCCACTGACGGCGCGCGAGATGGGTGGTCGCTGCATTTGCTGACGGTTCGCCCACTCCTCCCGCAGACGTCGGAAGGACGGCACGACCTCGCCAGCTTCCAGCTCCTTGCCCGTACGAGTGCGACTGCTTCGACGCCGCTTCTGGAAAACGAGCACCACCGGCTTCTTGACCGTCTTGAGCAGGTCGAAGGCGCCAGCAATACCAAGCGCATCGACTTCGACACCGGCGATACGCACAAAGATGTCGCCTGGGGAGACCTGCTCGAGCTGCTCCGGGTCGCCCGCACCCGTGAGCTTTGAGACCACCACGTGGCCCTTGCTCGACGTTCGGATCTGGATACCCAGCGGCCCTTGCTTCCACATGACCGTGTACTGCTGAGGCTCGAGTGGAGCGAGCGCAGCACTTGAACCCGAACCGTCGGTGCTCGTGCTGTCCGGTGGACCGGCGACAGTCGGCCTGGCGCGGTGGAAGCGCAGGTAGACGGGCTTCGTGGCGCGCATCATGAGCGTCACGGTGCTCTTGAACCCGATCTCCTCCGTCTTGAGTCCGTTGATGGCCACGAGGATGTCGCCGGCCGCGATCTGCGCCACGGACGGCGTCGTGCCCGTGCCTGTGACTGCCTTCACCGTCGGCAGTCCGTTGCGCTGCTTGAGCTCGCACCCGAGCGGGCCTTCGTCCCACACGACGTCGTACTCTTCGTCCTCGTCGTCCGCCTTCTGCTCGTGGCTGTCGATCGTGTTGGTCTCGGATGCTGACACGCTGCCGTCGTCTCCTGGCCGCGGCACCACAACGTACGAGTCGTCGGCTGCCTTGGACATGTCGACCGTCTTGGACGACGCGGTCGGGGACCCGCCGAGCGCGGACGGTTGATACGGGGACCCGTTGACCGCCGAGGCGGCGGCCAGCTCGCTCAGCTGCAGCGGACGGAACTCGAGCTTGACCGGGAAGCTCGGCGTCTTGAGCTGCGCGATGATGTCGAGGAAGGGCGTGTCCGCCACGCTGGCGCCGTTCAGCGCGACCAGCACGTCGCCCGCGCGCGCGTAGCTGAGTCCCGTGGCCGCTCCCTTCTTGTTCACGCGGCGGATGGCGGCGCGGCCGGCGGCGTCGGCCTTGAACAGCAGCCCGAGCTGCCCGCCGCCCCAGTGCACCTCGTACGAGTCGCCGTCGTCGTCGTCCTCGGCCTCGTTGTCGTCCACGAGCAGCAGGTCGTCGCTCGGCGGGTCCAGTACCTCGTCAAAGTTGATCGGCGGCGGCGGCGGCGGGTCGTCCAGCGCCAGGTTCTCGGCCAGCGCCAGCGCCTGCAGCTTCTCGTACGCCGACCTCGTGCCGCTCTGCGCCGGTGGGAGCGCCGTGCTCGGCTCGGGGAGGCCGCCGCCGCTCCCGTCCGCGGCGTCGGGCGTCGTCTCCATGAGCGTTTGCATGCGCGCCACCTGTCGCTGGATGAACTCGTCCTCCGAGAGCCCGGCGTCGTCCGAGCCGGCCGAGTTGACGCGCTGCACGCGCACGTCCGCCGACATGGAGCGCGGGCGAAGGCGAAGGAAGTGAAGGTGGCGGAAGCGAAGGCGACGAAGGCGGAGGAGGAGGAGCGCGCGACCCGCCTGCTTCCGGCGACTGTCGTCGCGCCGAGCGAGAGAAGCTCGAGAAACGAACCCGGGCGAGAGAGAGGAAGGGTGAGTATCGAGGTTGGGAGGTGCGTGCTGCTCCCATCGAGGTAGAGAGGTCGACCGGCCACTGCGGTTTCGAAATCTAAAACCTCCAATAACGCATGTGTTCAGAGCGACGACATTACACTCACGATGACAGGAGCACCCGCTCCCTCTGGCGCTGAGGCGCCTCTTCTCTGCGACCTGCTGAGGCCGGGCGGACCAGGACGCGGCGCGCGGCGGCCACATGAGCCGACCGACAGCTGGGCGAGCCGCGCGGCTGTGGGGTGGTCAGCCTGCATGCTGTTGAACTGGAAAGCGAGCGTCCCCATTCCCGAGACGCGTTTCGATGGGCGACTGCCGGCAGCGCGCCATGCTCGGCCGGTCTGACTCCTCGGCTGAGATGGCTACACTTCTGAAGCCATCGATGCCAAGCAACCGGATCCGGGTCGGTTCGAGTGAGGAAAAAAATCGCCTCTCGTGTTCATATTTTAACAGGTCCGAGCCGCGTTCGATGAGGCCCGGACGCTTCTACATACATACGCACACGCACACGCACGCACGCACCGCCGCAGTCGGGCCGCACCGCCTCCTTCTATCGGGGTGCTTCGCCGCTTCGTCGCTTCGTCGCTTCGTCGCTCCCGCTCACAGCTCTTCGCCTTCGTAGGACGACCCCCAGCGCCGCCAGTTGCTGGACCCGCGCACGTCCGACGGCTTGGTGGCGTTCACGCCGCTGCGCTTGAGGAACTGGCTCGAGTCGCCCGCCGAGATGATGGGCGGCGACAGCAGCGCGATACTCGACGCGTCCGAGATGGGCGACCGCGGCGAGCTCATGAGCGAAAAGTGCTGGTTCGGCGCCTGCAGCAGCGCCGTCGGCGGCTCCTTCTTCCGCTTCTTGGGCGTCTCGAGCAGCTGGGCCGGAGGCGGAGACTCGGCCCTGGACTGCTTGCGAGACGTCTGTGACTCCTTCGACTTGCGAGACCCGCGCGAGTTCGAGCGGTGCCGAGAAGACTGCGAGCTGCCGATCGTGCCGGAGGACGCCGCCCGCTTCGCAACCGGGATCGCGATCTCGTGGTACCCAGACGGCTCTGTCGTCGGGATCAGCGCCGCGTTGCGAGTGGACGCGCGCGACTCAATAGCAGCGCGAGCGCGCGTGTCTCGGGCCGCGGCGACTATCGCCGCCTCCTTCTTCGCCTTGCGACTGCTCATGCACCAGTAGACGAGCACGCCGATGCAGATAAGCACGACCACGGCGCTCGCCAGCACCACGTACATCCACCAGAGCCAGAAGAAGCACCCCTTGCCGAACGGCAGGAAAGTCGACCACGTGCTCTTCTCCTTCAGCGTGTCCGAGAAGCAGTCGCACCAGTCCACGCTGCTCTCGGACGCGGAAATCTTCTTGGTCGACGTCACGCCGTTCGGACAGTTGTCGGCGATCGCGAGCCCGATCTTGGCGTTCGCGCGGTCGTGGTAGGCGAACAGTCCGTCCATGAACACATCGCCGAGCACGGTCGCCGATGTCTCCGAGATGCCGATGGCGCGGCACGGCGTGGTGGCACCGTTGCCGTTCATCTCCGGTCGCCAGTAGTACTCAGGAGGGATCTCGACCGTGAAGTGCTGAGTCGTCGCGTCCGACGAGTCCGTCTGCATCCCCAGCGTCACGTAAATGGACGGTAGGTCCAGCAGCGCCGACGAGTTGGATGTCGGGTCGCAGTAGTCCTCGCAACACGTGCTGTCGTCGCTAAAGTAGCTCGTGTCGAAGTCGGGGATCGCCTCGAGCGTTGCGGCGCGGATCTTCTGCATCAGCGCGTTGTACACCTCCGACGTGAACCCGAGGTTGCTTGTGCCCGAATCGATAAATGCCTGACGCAGTCCATAACACGGAGTTAGAGCTCGATTCGCCACATACCGTCCAGAGCAGCATGCATTTACCTGCGGATCATTGTAGTTGCTGCACGACAGACCGAGGCTCGTGTTATCGTAGCCAACGTCCGACACCGTGACGACATACCAGGCCTCCTGCAGATCGACAGATCACTGCATGTTAGACACACTGCGCTCAATACCTCCAGCACTGCAACAAGGCGAACGCACCCGAGTGATCGGCGTATACAACATCGAACCCGTGTAGTAGGTCTCGCCATTCACGCCTTCACTGCCGCCGACAGTCAAGTGGCCCGCGTGCAGTGAGTAGTTGTCGGCGTCCAGCAGCAACGGCTGCATGATACCGCATAGCTGCATGCCGAACGCGTCGGTTGTGCCGCCGTCTTCCACGAGAGCATTGTAGAAGCTCGGCGTCGGGTCGTCCGATGGCGATGCGAGCGATTCGTACGCGAGCCCCGTGATGCCGTCGTACGTGGACCGGTAGAAAGACTCCTGCTCTTCGATCACGATGAAGGTCTTGGTGACGGACCCGAACTCGTCGGACGACCACTCGTCCGTCATGAACTCGCCCCTGCCATCGACCAGCAAACAAACGTTCAGTCAGCTCTCTGTCCACACAAGAAGCAGGCGAAGACAGGGACGCACGAGATGGAGGCGCTGGCGTAGGACAGCGAGAAGGAGCTGCCGCTCGTGCTGCTCGAACACGTGGACGACGCGCTGCACGAGTAGCCGACAGCCGAGTCGCCGCAGCAGCCCGCACCGAGCACCGCGTCGTTGGACGAGCCCGTGTCCGCGATCAGCCGGAATTCATTCTGCTCGTGCGTGGCAACGGCTCGCGTCAGCCCACCCGCGCTAAAGCTATAGAGAACCGACCCTGGACGTACGCTGGAGGAGGACCCGGAGCTGTCGACCGTGCCGATCGCCACCGTCACCGTGTAGGCTGCCACACAAAATCCAACGCTATCCGTTAGCCAGACTGGAGACAAGCAGCAGACGCGAAACAGCTCGCCACCTGTGCCCGTGGTGATACCCGTCAGGTTGAGCGCGTACTGCGCCTTGGCCGCGCGCGCGACGCCGGCCAGCAGCGCCGGCAGCGCGGCCGCCAGCGCGCGGAGCCGCCTCATCGGGCGGGCACGCCAAGCGGTCCACCGATAAGGCCAATCTGCTGAGTGCGGCGTGACGAAGGAAGAGCGGGCGAGACGCTGCCCCCCATACTGGGCCGCTATATAAAGGCGCGGAACAGATGGCCAGTCCGAAAATTACTGCCCTCGGCGGTGGACCACGTAAACAAGGCGGCATGCAGAACACGGTACGCTCCCGCGAGACAGTGCCTTTGGGTTGTCTTGTGGGATCGGAATAGTGACGTCCGTGTCGAATTGAATTTTGAGCAAGAAACGCGGGAAAGGAAAGCATGCGCGAGGCGAGCGCGGCGCTCGCGCTGCGGCGGCACCGCCACGGCCCCAAGAAGAAGAAGCGCACAGCGGGCATGACGCCGGCCAAGCGGCGCACTAACAATCCGCGCTCGGTGCTCGAGGCAGTCATGGCTGGCGACGAGGAGGAGGAGGAGGAGGAAGAGGAGGAAGACTCCAGCAGAGGTCGACGGCACTCGTCACCCGCCGTGTCCCCTGGTGCTAGCGCTGGCAGCGGCGCCGAGAGCAAGAACACTGTAGATGCCAATGTCGAAGGACATGACGAGCGCGTCAGGAGCTCGCGGAAGCGGCGCAAGGAGCGCCAGAAGAGCAAGAAAAAGGCGCTCGAGCCTAGTGACCATGATGATGCGGACAACGGCGGTCGTTCTTCGGACGGAAAGCTGCAAGTTGGAGAGCCGCGGGGAGATGAAGCTCGGCCAGAGGATGGCAGTGGCGATGATGCCGCTGGGGGTCAGCCGGAGACGGACGATGAGATCGAGCCCGTGATCCGCAAGCAGTTGTTCCTCGACTCGTCGTCGGAGCAAGCGCACGATTCCAGCAGCGCCGCGAGCGACGGTTCCGAGTCAAGCGATGACGCACCGGGTGAACTGGGCGAGTGGTCGGTGGCAAGAACGTTCACGGCGACGACGTCGGTGCTAGAGGCGATCACCCCACAGGACCCAAAGAAGGCCAGACGCCAAGCCACGCGACCAACAATGCAGTATATCGACGAAGACGAGAGCGAGCAAGACAGCGATGCTGATGTCACGGAGCCAGAGCAGGAGCCTTTGACACCGTTGAGACCGCGGCCACTCAAGTCAGCCAAGAGCTCCACACGATTGCATCCGCTCATTGAAGGCGAACTAGAGCACGATGCGGTCTCGAGTGATGATTCTCAAGATGAGTACTTCCCTCCGTCTGCAAGGAGACCCCGCTCGAAAGCGCCTACCAAGGAGAGAACGCGGAGAGCGTCAAAGTCGAAGGTTTTGTCCAGCTGGAGTGTGGAATGGCCGCTGCAACCTGCGAGTAATGACGGCACAAGCGGGAAGAAGACGAGTTTCCAGTTGACACTCACCGGGATCATACTGGACAAACCTGCTCGATTTGACGTCGAGAAACGGGTGAACGCCACTCATTTCATTTCGTTAGATGGCGAATCGGTCATACTGGAGGGCAAATTTGATGTTGAATCCTCAGTCAATGATGGCAGCACCATCCCAGCTGAATTCATCGAGCTGATGCGAGACGGTATTCCCGCGCGCTGGAAGAATCGCTTAGCACCGTTCGTCGAAGGTGCGACAAAGCAGGATTCCGAGAAGTCCAGGGGGGGGTAATGTGTTTCAGCTGTTCATTCTTGGGAAGGTGTTGTTCTCACTCACCCTGTGCTGTCGCTTTTGCAGACGTAAGGGGACGGCCATGCGATCCACAAAAGCGCACATTGACCCGGAAATGGCTCGAAAGGTATGCGTTCCTTGATCTGCGAGTGAGATGATCCCGTAGTATCTGACTTGCCTTACGGCGCTTTATAGCTATCGCCTAGCGGTGCGCCATTGACGCCAATGATGAAATGGTGGCGCGCAGATCGTGGGAGTGCCACAAATTCCGTCGCTGGGTCGTTGCCTCACAAGGTGAATGCCAAATATCTTGTCGAGCCAGCGCATATTAAGCGTGCCAAGAGAACGAATGCAGCAAAAGTCACCCAGTACCCGGACAACGGATGGACACTCGAACAGCTCAACGCGTTGGAAGACGCCAAGATGGAAGTTCCGACAACAGTCGCTAATTTCTGGGCTGAGGTCGCGGTGTTGGTGCCGGGCAAAACAGCAAACGAGTGCCGCGCCAAGTCGTTCGACCAGTATTCGACGCCACCAGAGCGGAAGTCCAAGAAACGAGCGTCGGAAGCTACGGCAAGTGCTTCACATATTCCGGCGAAAATGGCGCGAGCAGGGACCAACAAGTTCAAGAAGCAAGTGCGAGAGTTTGTGCAGCAGGTACCACAATCTGTGCTCGCTTTGGTGTGCGTACCTGAACTAATCCGGTGTGTGTTGTCATCGATTGGTCGGACATCAGTACGAGAAGAAGAATGTGGACGACATATTTGCCACACAAGAAACACCACTGAAGTCGTCGCTGGCGATGGACTTCGACACACTCAAATCTCCGACAATCGTGACACCGCAGAAGGGAACTGATGGTGACAACACCGAGCAAGACGAGGAGGACGCACCGACGCCTGGTCTGCTGACCAAGTTGACGGCAACCAAACGCGATGATGTCGATTCGTACGTTTTGGGGATCAAGCGCAAGCACGTCGGAGCTGCTATTGGCGGCGCCAAGGCGGTTCGAGCGAGTGGTCTGCAGACCCCTCCTCTCCCTTCGAAGAAGAAGCTATCAAAGGTGTGTACTATCGAGAATCGACCCTCATGTGAACCGTTTTGAAGCTCACAACGTGTCGTTTTGCGGGATTGTAGGCGGTACAGCTCGTTGCAGAATGTGGTACGCATATGCTACAAGGCGTTGTCAGTCCTGGAGGAACAACACGCGTGCGCATTGAGCGAGACGACAGTTCCTCTGACGACGAAGATGATGATGAGGAACACAGTGAATTGTCGGATTTTGATGAGTGAGGACGCCGCAGAATCGGTCGAATCTAATTGTGTATTTATGCGAGCGAAGGTGTTTGATTGTGCAAATTGGATGTCTACCCGATGAACAAACGAAGGTGATCCAGAAGCATACGTCACGATTGTGCTGGTTCATGGAACATTGACTGGGCCGTTTGAAGAGCTGACTTATGACCAAGGCGAAACGTTTGTGCAAGTGGTTTACAGTCGAGTTGATGATGAATGAGGTTGTGTAGAGTCAGGTGCGACGATGAGCCGATAGACTTGATCCTCGCATGATCTCTAGGAAACCGTTAATGTTTGGTATGTACTCTTACTTTGCGAGGCAAGTTCATCGCAGCGCTAACTACTTACACATAATCGTCAAAATTAAGTTGATAAATAATGTCACTGGCCGGCAGGCCCATTCGCCGCGTACATCCAGACTCGCTGACGCTAGTATTGCAGACGCTCTTGGCCTTGCTGTTGACGCAACGATCACCGCCCTCTCGATGAAGGAGATCCAGTGGTATTCACAATCATTCCCGCAGTGGCTGCATAGTCATCGTATTCTTGAAGCCTTCATTTCTCATGAGCGACGGCGATTGACGACTAGGCCGGGATCCACGCCGGCAGAGGCGTGAAGTCGAAGTCGTCGTCCGACGAGAGAGGCGCCACTGTTCCCGAGGTGTCGATGGCATTCACTGCCTCGTCACCGTCGTCGTCGCTAGCCTTGAACTCGTCCTCGATCTCGAGCGACCTTCGAGTTCGCTCACGCAGCGCGAACCGTTGTCTGGTCTGCTCGGTGTCGGGCCACTGTGCGGGGAGTGACGACTGGCAGCTCGAGACGTCGTCGTCACTCAGGTCGTAGCCCGCGTTGTCATTGTACATATCGTCCGGCTGATGGTCGTCACTGAGATCGTTATCGTCGGCGCTCCAGTAGCTGCACGTGCACTGATCGCCTCCGGGACATCCATTCACCGACAGCTCGACGTATTCATCCTCGATCCAGCCTTCGGGACGTGCTTGGTACGCGAGCTGCGCATCATCAATGTTCTTGTTGCTCTTCTTCTCGTTGTTGCTGTTGGTGATGCTGATGTTGTTGTTGTTGTTGTTGTTGTTGTCATCGGCGATATAGGCGCAGTCGTCGACTGACTCGTGGGACGTCGACAGCGAGTCGGGAAGCGAGTCGGGAGCGTCCATGACCTCGTACTTGACGAGGCAGTTCAGATCGTCGTGGTCACAGTCAGCGTCAGCATCAGCGTCAGCGCCAGCGCCAGCGCCAGCATCAGCGCCAGCGCCAGCGCCAGCATCAGCG
>JAADXC010000553.1:0-18381 GCA_023336425.1 Phytopythium cucurbitacearum (nom. inval.) | reverse complement strand
CGTGCGCTGCCATCAATACACTCGTGATATCGACGATATTCCCGTCGTTTGTTTTATTTTTGACATGTTGTACTCCCCTTGGATGACAGATGTGTGTATAGGAAGGTCAACCAGCTAGTATTTTCGGCGTCTCTAGCTCGGGCGGTGTCGTGTTGCTCAATACTACTGTTCAGATGTGCACATTCGCATACCCCAAGCCTGCGTCAAAAGACTGATCGCCATACTGCACGGATTACAAGCTGCGAATGTCCGATAGTTGTTTCGGGTGGGGTAGTGGACTGTAAAACTGCGTTTGTAGGGATTGAGGACACTGGCCTGGCCACATGACGGTGGCAAGCAGTTTCCGGGTAATCAAACTCGGTTCATCTAACTAACTGTCCATGTTGCTCGCTTGTTGCGCAACATAGCCATCGAATCATAGCGACCTAGGAGAGTAGGCGCTTCACTTCATTTGTCTGTGCTTCATACACTAAAACGTCTGCCTACAGCACGAACGCTGGCTGTCGGGACCAAGGATTGTGACAACCAACTGGTGTCGAGTGACACACTGCGTGCGGCTCTCGAGCGATTGTGACTCCTGAGTGTCAGGATCAAGGTACCGCGCGCAGTCTCTTGTGCATCGCCATACCTCAGTTCACACTGTTTTGGCTGCGCTCTCGTTCCTGAACACTCGCAACACGTCGAAGAAGAGCTGAAGCAAACACAAATCCAGTCAGCAAGTCGTCCAGAACGAGGTGCGCACCGTCAAAGACCAATGAACGCACCTGAGCATTGAGCAGGTTGATGAAAATGATGCCGCTGAATGCCGTCCAATAGTGTGTCTGGAGAGTCACGCACGCAATCATACAGCCACGTCAGTGCAGACGAGCAACCAGCGACCGGATGTTCATACCTGTTGGACGAAGAGCTGCCTCCCCTGATAAGTGAGGATGAGCACCATCGGGTGTGGGATCGCTCGTGCGACAGCAAACGCGATCCACTGCAGCCGCCACACCAACCGGTACGCGGGTGAGAGCTGGAGCGAGTACCCGCTCATGGACATGAGCTTCCGCAGGTGCATGAACGCTGAGTGCAGCTCACACACGAGCGCGAACGACAGCAGCGGCACGCCGACCGTCTTGACGAGCGCCGCGATGTAGCAGATGAGGATGACCACGTGGTGCAGCACAATGCCTGGCGACTTGACGTACAGTCGGTTGAGCACATAATCCCACAGATCGTAGGCGAAATACCCTGCTCGGTCCGAGTCGACGCGTCAAAACGGCGAACTGATTGTTGCAGGTTCTCATCTGCATGACGTACCTGTCGAGATGGCAGTCGATGCGAACTCGAGGCTCGAGGATTGGCTGACAAAGTCGCCGCCGAGCGAGTGGCCGACCGCCAGCGCCGAGCACGCCAGCAGCGACGACACGATCGAGTGCAGCATCGACACGGCCGTGTTGCACCAGAGCCGCTGCTTGGCGGTGCCAAACGTCGAGAACGCCTTGATTTGACCAGCGACGACTGGGACGACCACAACTCGCACTGTGGCGAAGGCCTGGAATGCAGCACGGAATGAGTTGTCGAGCCAAATTGCCAGAGTTGTTAAAAAGTCAAAACTCACGATGGAGGACGCGACGACGACCCAAAGACGCGGGTCTGTTCGCACCTGCAAGTGGCGCATGAAGCCATCAGTCGCTCAATCACGGTCGGGCATCAACAGGACAACTCGACGCGCACCATGGCGCCGCACATGGCGACCCACGTGGCCACTAGCAGCTCCGTGATCATGCTGGGTCGCTCCGGTCGGCGGCTTCGATCGGGTGTTGGTGGAAGAGGGCTGGACTCCGGAGGAATGCCATGATCGATCGAGTTCCTTGATGTTCTTTCTTTTGAGTCAGAACCTGCTCAGCTGCAACAGCGAAATCGAGTTTTGACCAATAGTCGATGTGAATAATAGCATTTCTGCGAATCATATCGCTCAGATCATGCCAATGTGCAACTACAAAAAACCTGTGACGTGGCGCAGGTGTTTGATCTGGCATCATCGGGATGACCAGACCGACGACATCGCCCACGCTGCAAAGCTACGCCCACGCGCGGAGGCCTCCGCACTCCAAGCTCGACTCCAGACGCTCGACGCCCGGCGGTCGCTTTGGGTTTGTCGGTCGCCGAGTGAAGTTTTCCGTCATCGATCTCGAGTCATTGCGACTGCGTGCGAGCAAGACCAGCTCTGATCGTCTTGACCATGTCAAACCTGGTCCTGAGCATGTGAGTAGCCGTTCCTCGTCCCGCTGAACGAAACGTCGATTGATAGTAATGATCCGAGAGCCCTCGCTCTTCGTCGCGCGTCCTACGCAGTTGGACGTCCGGTGCCGACGATTGTGCGATCGTCCCATCAAACCCGGTGCATCATATCCCCAAATTGAGCAAACGCGACGAGCATGAACGCTCGAACGACCTGGCCAAACCAGGCGGCACACGGCAGAAGCACGGACCATTCGTCAGCCAGATCTTTTTGCATGCATGTCCGCGCCGATAGCCAGCTCCCAGCGCGCACGACCACGCCGAGACAACTCGACGCTCGAATATTTCGAGCACCATCGCCGCCGCGGCGCTGGCCGCCATTGCCAACGCTCACGACGGTGTGCGCGAGCCGGCAACGCGACCGGACGCTGCTGGCCGCGAACGACTAAGCGCCGTCGGCCGGTCGCTCGCGATCATCGCCGAGCAGCCATCACGCAGTAATCCGCGGGTGGGGACAGAGCGCTTGCGGCCGACGGCGTATAAGCGGCGAGGCGTAGAGTCCGCGAGCTCCGGACGTGTCGTGCGCCAGCGATGGCATCTTCTGCAGCCCGTGCGGTGGACTGGCGAGTGCGTCGCCGCTATGTCCGTCGACTGGCCGTGCCACTGTGTCCTGCGGCTGGAGCGCGAGCGAGGGTCGCACGGAGCCGACGGTGGACTCAACGCGCGATGACGGCCCAACGTCGGATGACCTGCATCCCACTCTGGTCGGCCGGGATCCTGCGCGCGGCATCCAGTTGCTGCCGTCAACGGCCGCCGCCTCGCTCCGGCGGCTTCCTCACGGTCTGAACATGTCCAGCGTGAAGTGAAAAGCGCTGGGTTACGATTTGAACGATTAAACGCACGAAGTGATTTTAACGGCTGAATGAATAAAGTGACTTTAGTGGTTGAATGCATTAGGTGACTTTAGTGGTTGAATGCTCAAAGTGACTTTAATGGTTGAACGCATGAAATGAAGGCGATTGAATGGTTGAACGCGTGAAGTGGGGATGACAGACAAGCTTGAGGAAAAGCTGCATTGGCAAAATTATACACAATTCTTTCTTTCACACTTCCAGGTCCTTTCCTTGCCTCGCTGCTCGGCAGCATTCGTAGCCTCATGGCGACCGAGCCTTTGCGTTACTCAATAAATCTCTCGGCGCGTCTTCGCGGCGCCTCTGGTCGCGGCGGGGCGTGATAAATTATAATGGTGCCGCGCGACGTGTTGTGCCGCTCGGCGCTCGCCGCCCGCCGCGCCAGGGTCTCGCTCGAGAGAGAGCTACTCGTCCTCGCGGCAGATGCGCTGGAAGATGCTCAGGCGCGAGGGCCGCGACGAGGTCGACGCGTTGCTGCCCGAGCGGCCGAAGCGCGGCGACACGGCGTCCAGCGCCGCCTCGAGCGAGCTGCCGCTGCTGCCGACGCTGCTGCCGGTCTCGGGCTCGAGCGAGAGCGCGCCGAAGCCCTCGAGCGGGAAGTCCCCAAAGGGCTCCCCGAACTGGTCGTTCGGCTGGCCACTGAGCGAGTTCGCCCCCACTGGAGCGAGCGGCAGCAGCGTGACGTGCTTGCCGCCGCCGAAGGGCGTGGCGAGGTCGATGGGGGCCATCGGGTTCCCGTACGGGTTCACGAGCAGGTCCTTGAGCGGCGAGTCCTGGTCGTCCGACTCGCTCGCGGTCGACATGTTGTCGCGCAGGTCGTCGTCGTCGAAGAGCGAAGCCGTGTGGATGAACCGGCAGCGCGAGCCGTACATGCACTTGCCCGTGGCGAGGAAGGCCTTGCAGCGCGTCGTCTTGTACTTGGGGTGGCGCAGCACGCCGCGCAGCTCGTCCTCGCCGTGCGCGAACTGGCACTTGGCGCCGTAGCGGCACGCGCCGTTCTCCGTGAAGTGCTTGCACAGCTCCGTCTTGTACAGGTTGTTGCGCGCCGTCTGCGGCAGCCGCGCGCAGTCGACGATGTCCCCGTTCGCCAGCACGGCCATGCGGTTCGGACTGCCGTACGCTGGCTGGGGCTGGGCCTGCGTGGGGACCGCGGGCAATGGCAGGGCAGCAGCAGCAGCGGCGGTGGATGGCAGCGGCCCGGTGGGCATCGGCCCGGTCGGCAGCGGCAGCGAGTCAAAGTCGAGCTTCATGGCGGCGGCGGAGTGAGACGCGCGGCGCAGAAATTGGGATGTGAGTCAAGCGCAGAGCAGGCCCAGGAAAGCCCACGAGTGGCAAGGCCCAGAGACCCGGAGGCCCAGCCGTGGGCTCGGCACAATCCGGCCGCGCAGAGCATCAGTTCCGAGGCGCGAGCGACCACAGCGTCCTGGGGAGCGAGTGACGCAACCCGCGAGCGGCCTGTCTGCGCCATGCGCGCCGCACCTGCCCAGCTGGAACGCGAGGGGGAGGGGCCTCTATTGGCCTTATCCGGCCCAGTTTACTGCCCTCCCGCAGTCTCCCCTGCCGTCGCCAGCAGTTCATCCCGCCCGTCAAGACTACCAATATACACACTCATTATACGAGTGCGACAATATATCACATAGTATTTTCATCATTCGACCTGTGTATCCCTGTATAAGACGTGAGAGGTCCATCTGATATATGCGGTTCTGGACGGGGAGAGAGCAGGCGCGCACCGACAGCAGCAGCAGCAAGCCCGGCGGACTGTCTACTTTGGCCGCTGGAATGACGCCGGACGTCCGCCGTGCCAGTGGGATCGGCGCATTGGCCCACGCCTCGGCGTCTCGCCAAAGTGGGAGGCGCGTCGCCATGCGGCTCAGCGCTCAGGTAGCCAGCCAGCCGGCATGCGGCGGGCCTGCCTGTCACACCCGGCCGCGAGTGGTGGTCGCTGCCACCTGCCCGGTCCGGCTGGCTGACTGGCGGACTGGATACTTGCGGCATGGCAACCTTTGGCCGCTCGCCGAGCCTCTGGCGCGCGGGTTACTCACTCAAAGCGGTGGCGTGGCGCCAGGTGTCGGCCCGCCGGCCGGAACCCTCGCGCGAGCGCGTGCATAGAGTCACGTCGGGACTCGCTCGCGGCGAAATAGAGCGCCGCGTCTGTATTTCCCCCCTCGTCTCGGCCGTGGTGTGCACTGGATATGCATGCAAGGCCGCCTGGATGAAGGCCGAGCCGCCGAGAGATCCGCCAGCCGGTCGGCGCCCGTGGCCGCGCGCGATCGCCGTGTTGTGCCGGTCTCTGGCTCCTTGAAGCTCGCGGCCGCGAGACCGAACGCCCATGTGTAACGACAGCCCGCCGCGAGGATCCTGGCTGCCGCCCGGCTCGATTCGCTCGCTCGCTCGCTCGATAGGAACCGCACCCAGCGCCGTCGTGCTGCAGCAATGCGGCCGACAATGCACGTTAGTTGATACTCGCTGGGCGTTCGTCGCCAGGAAAGACGGACGGCCGCCCCGTTTGCCTGTCGCGTTCCGTCGCGGCCGTCGTGGCGTCGGCGGAATGGGGGGGAAAGGTGCATTCAATGAGCCAAACGCGTCCAGCACGGCACAGCAAAAGATACTCGCATTACCAGTCCGTCGTGCGTCGCCGCGACCCGCCACTCGCCGCTACCGTTCGGAACCGAAGCCGCGATGGCGCGATCCAGTTTCAGTTCGGCCGCTCCGCCTCCAGCGTGACATCGGCATGTCAAACGCCGTGACACGAGGTCCCACCCGCCGGCGTGGCGACGACGCACCGCCCGCCTCTCTCGCGCCGCTCGCGCGTTGCTCACGGCGCCGCCGCCTTCTCCACCAAATCCCAGTACTGCACCACGTTCTTCGCCTCCATGACCTTGCGGGCCGTCGCGCGCGTGCGGCATTCCTGGAACCGGAAGTTGTTGAACGCCTTGCGCGCCACCACGCCCTGCCACACCAGCGAGCAGCCGTTGCCCGACTTGCCACCTGTACTCTCCGGCTCGTTGTCGCTGTCGCTGTCGTGCCGCTCGGCCCGGTCGCCGAGCCAGTCGATGCGCCGCAGTATGAGCTTTGAGTAGTGCTTGACGGCCTTGCGACCGCCCTCGACCACCACCATGTTGATGTTGTCGTCCTTGCAGATGAGCACGCCGCCCGTCAAGTGGTACTGCTGTGCATTCACGTCCACCTTGAACCGGTGCTGCGGGTTCGACAGGTCCGGCACTCTGTGCAGCAATGCAACCACTCGGTCAGTTTAACACACGTCACAAACCAACACTCGCGCCTGCACGCGGTGCACAAAGGTACCTGAACACGGCGACATGGATGTCGCCCGCCGCGTCCTCCTTGATCTTGCGCAGCTTCTTCTCGCGCCGTTCCTCGGGGGTCAGCTTGCGCGCCAGGTTGCGCATCTCGTGGTTCTTCTCGCGCTGCGCGACCTGCTCGCGCACCTTCTTCTCGATGGCCGACGGGTCCGCCACGGCCTGCTCGCTCAAAACGCGCATCATATTCGACAGCTTGACCTTCGGCTCGGGCGGCGGCAGCAGTCCCAGCGTGATCTTGTCCTGTTTCTCCTTCTCGCGCTCGGCGCGGTTCTGCCGCCGGATCTTCTTCCGCTCCGTCGCCGTCAGCATCAGCGGCATCGCGACGGGCTGCTCGTCCTTGCGCACGATCACGTTCAGCCGCGCCGGGTGTTCCACCACGTGCGCCGTCCCGCAGTGCTTGAGCTTCATGTCCGTGTACGACACCGTCGCGTCGGGCGTCTCTGCGCGCACCTTGGCCTTGATCAGTCCGAACTTGTCGACCATCGCGCGCTGGTCCTTCGGGAGGAACTCGACGTCCCACCACTCGACTGCGGGCGTCGTGGTCTCCGGACGGGGCGGGATATCAACGGACGCCAGCTGCATGGGCTCGGCGTGGCCGTCCAGCGCGTCCGCTTCCTCGTCCATGGGCACGATCGACTCCTTCTGGTAGCCGCGCGGGTTGCGGCCGGACGTGAACCCCGCCAGCATCTTCTTGGCCTCGCGAGCGCGCACCTGCTCCGCCTGCTTGACGAATGTGCCTTCCTTCACAAAGTTGAACGTCTTGGCCGCGCGTCTGCAACATCCACCCACCCACCCACACACAGCATTAGTGTCACTACTAACAGACAATACTCTCATGAAACAAAGCAGTCATTAACATACGTCTCTCGCTTGGACGTGCGCAGCCGTGGGTCCACCGCATCGAGCTTGTCGTCCTTGTCCACCGCGCGATGGGATAAATAGGGGTTCTGGTTGCCGCGCGGCGCCGCCGCCTGGTGACTGCTGCCTCGATCGGTCGGTCGGCCCGCGTTCGCCGTGATCGTGGGCTTGTCCGCGATCACCTTGCCCTCCGCGTCCACCTGCCGGCCCTGGTCGTCCAGCAGCAGCGGCGCGGGCATGAACGTCTCCTTCCCGGTCTCGCCCGGCTTGCGCAGCAGCGCGCGGATGTGGCTCATCTGGTCCTGCACCGACTTGTAGATCTGGTCCGTGCGCTGCCGCCTCTCCTGCGCGAGCCGGAGCTGCTCGCTCGCGTCCGCGGGGTGTCCTCCAGCAGTGACAACTGCACCCGTCGCCGCTGCAGGCGCCGCCCCGCCGGGAATGACCCGCGAGATCTTGGCGGCCGCCGCCTTGGCCAAAGCAGCCGGATCGGCGGATCGCGTTGTTGCCGCACGCGAGGTCGCCGCGACGCTGGCCAGGGCCGCGGCCGCAGCAGCCGCGATCTCCGCGGGGGTCCTCTTCTTGAGCGGCGGCTCGGCCGCGGCCGAGTCGCTGAAGCGGCTCTTGCGCTTCCGTCGCGCGCCGCCGTCGCTCGCGTCCATGCTTGGGCTTGGGTCGGTTGGAGGTTGCCTTGGCGGTTTGTGCTGGTGTGGGTTGGCGCATTTTCTCCGCATTTATACCCAATGAGAGGCAAGGTGGGTGGCAATCTTGTGTGTTTTTGCGGTGGTCTATTTTGGCTACGGGTTTTTGCTTTTTTTTCTGGCTGAGAGATCGGGTTCAGCACGGCCGCGGTTTGGGCTTCTCCGTATCTAGAACCCGACCCACCGGCCCGCGGGTTCGATAGTTCCCTGAGCGAATGAAAAGGAGATCGACCCGTCCGAGAGATCCGCTTGCTGGGAGAGGTCAAATCAGGACGGGCGACGTCATGTTCTCCCGACTAGGTGCGAATGCTGTATCGCAGGTTTCCGGCCGTCGCAGAGCAACGGGCCGCAGCGGCCCGCAGTGAGTTTCGCCCCTGTTTTGAGGCACCAGCCCGAGCGAAAGCTAGCGCGAGTCGCCATATTGAAGCCAAGAGCGCGGACTGCCTCCCTGCCGACCGGAACTCTCGGCCGGCCGCGGAGATCGACAAGCAAGCCAGCGAGCGGCGCGCCTTCCTCCTCCAGAGCGAGCGAAGCTGGGCCGGGGACACGCGAGCGAACGAGCAAGTGTATACGTGGGATCAGGCGGAGAGGGCCATGGCGAGCAAGGCGCAGACCAAGAAGCCAAGCATGGGCGAGGTGATGGACGAGCTGCAGACGCGGTTCCTGGTGAACCTGCCGGCGTCAGAGCTGGCGTCGAGCGAGCGGCTCTTCTTCCAGATCGAGCAGTGCTACTGGTTCTACGAGGACTTTTACGCCGACCAGTTCGCGCACCTGGCGCACCTGAACCTGAACCTGTTCGCGCGCCAAATGTTCGCGCACTGCCCGCTGCTGCGGCCGCTCGCGCGCCGCTGCGACGAGCTGTTCGCGGACTTCAAGACGTACCAGCGGCAGGTGCCCGTGGTGGGGGCCATCTTGCTCAACACGGCGCGCACCAAGCTGTTGCTCGTGTGCAACTGGAAGGGCACGTCCTGGAGCTTCCCGCGCGGCAAGGTGAACGAGGGCGAGTCCGACATGGAGTGCGCGCGCCGCGAGGTGCTCGAGGAGTGCGGCTACGACGTGGGCGACTGCCTGAACGAGCAGCTGCGGCTCGAGTTCGTGCAGAACGAGCAGCGCGTGCGCATGTACATTTGCCGCGACGTGCCGGAGGACTACGCGTTCGCGCCGCAGACCCGCAAGGAGATCAGCACGATCCAGTGGTTCCCGCTCGACGCGCTGCCTAAGAAGACGTGGAGCGTCATGCCGTTCATGGCGCGTCTGCGGAGGTGGCTCAACCGCGACAAGGCTCGCGGCGGCAAGGACAAGCGCAGCGCCACGCCCAGCAAGGCACGCGCGGCGTCGGCGCCGAAGAACCGCCCCACGGCTGCCAACGCAGCAGTCGCGGCGAGTTCAGCGGCGGTGCGCAATGGCTCCAGTAGCAGCAACGGGAGTCCGAACAACACGAGCACGGGCCGGAAAAAGGGATCGACAGTCCACGAGCGGTCCGTCTCGACGCCGCACAACGGGTCAAGAGCAGCGGCGCGGAAGCAGGCGTCCAAGCGCGGCCACTTCGGGACGGAGGTGGACACGGCCACGTCCTACGACGGCGTGAACTCCGAGACGTTCGGCTCGATGTCGCTCGGGCAGTTCAGCGTCGAGGAGATGTTCAGCATCAACGAGCGGCTAACGGGCCAAAAGTTCGTCTACGACGGCAACCCGCACGATTTTGGGAAGCCGAAGAACGGGGTGGGAGCCTCGCTGCCAGTCTTAGCGACGGCAGGCGACAACGTCGACGTCGTCGTCTCTCGCGGCATATTTAACTACAGCTCGGTCACGCAAGGCGTCGTGCCGCTGCAGGTGGTGACGCGCACGTCCGAGTCGCCACCGCTCAAGCCAGTGGACGAGGAGAATGCAAGCAGCGGCGTGCCGACGTCGCCGTCGTCCGAGGCCCCGAGTTCGCCACGCGGGTCGGAGCAGACGCCGTTCGCTGGGTTCAAATTCGACGCGAGCGACATCATGGCCTGTGTGACGTAAGGTGACGGGCGGGTCGACGGCGGCAGCGCGCTCGCTCTCGTTCTCGTGTGGCAGGAATCCAGGGGCGATCCATCGCTCCGCCGCCGCCACGGGCCTGCAGGATGTGTTGTGGCCCTGCATTTTTTTCATTTCGCAGTTTTTCAGTAGTCTTGTACAATAGTTTGGCTGCCTGGCGGCGCTCTCGGCGGACGGCAAGCAACGTCGCTGCGGAGAAGCGCTGCTCGACAGCAAGGTGTTTCTCAACACCGCCCAGGTCGGCAAGGAAGGAGTCACGCACAGAGCTGACTGCACCAGTCTGCAGTCTGCATTAGTCTGCAGTCTGCCGGAGCCACATTGAACTCTCACGAACTGATGAAACTCGAGTTCATTTCACAAGCAGGGCGGCTGATGCCAAAGTCCAAGCGTTCAAGCGTACTCGCGCCGGTCAGCACAACCGATCGGGTGGCAAGTGCAGGTCTATTCCCGAGGCGCCGTCGTGTACGAGATCCAGCATACCAGCACGAGCTGCATGCATGAGACGCTGCAAGGTACGGTCCGTTAGATGTTTGCCAGGGTCGACGAGATGGTAAGCAAACTGCGACCCACCCGAAGAGCAAATAGTTCCGGAAGACGCGGTTCTCGGGCGTTGGCTCGGCAACGCTCCCCTTCATGCAGTTCAGCTAACGATTCGCGCGATCACCATCATCACACACGAGACACAGGCTGGTTAGCTCCGAGGTGATGACAGCAAACATGGGGGACACAAGGCGTACCGTGAAGTACGAGACAGCTACACCAGTGTAGACCAGCACGACGTAGTACGCGAGCGCGCCGAGCAGCTGGTAGACGAGCGTGTCGATCACGAGCGGGATGTACTTGTACCCCGAGAACGAGAGCAAGTCCAGGAACGAGATCGAGCTGTTGAGCATGTACAGACACGCCGCGAGCACGCCAATCTCTATCAGCTGCATGACGAGGCAGTAGCTGGCGTCGGCGCCAATCACATCAGGGCTGAATCTGTTCACAATATCACACAATTATGACCCGTTAGACTGAAGGCTGCCATCAATATACCAACACAGCAACCACGTACTGGTTGGACGCTCCCTTGCTGTAGCCGACGATCAAGATGTAGGTGAGGAAGCCCATGAACGGGATGTACAAGTCCGGGGCGTTCACGTCGCGCGACGGAGGCGCATACTGCGACTACAAACCACACGAATATCAGCGGTGGACACCCAAGAATGAGCATAAATGAAAGTCTCGGTACCATCTTGTTGGCGTCCTGCTCCGAGTGGCCCATGCGACGCCAGTTCTTGTGCCAGAACGGTAGCAGCAGAATCTGCACACGGCCACCAACACCGCCAACATCACAACCCATGAGTGACACAGCGAGATCTAGACCGTTGTATCCTGTACAGGTGCGTATAGTACCTTGAGTCGGCTCTTGACGTACGAGTTGTTGACCGAGAAGTAGTACTTGACGCTGCCCCAGATGCCGTACGCGCCGGGAAGGTACCGCTCCGACTGCTTGTTGAGGAAGTCCTGCGCCGTGTTCATGGCGAGTCCCGCCATTGGATTGCTGTCCACGGAAACAGTGTTAGTCACAACTCTCCGTGGCAGTTCGCAATTGCCATCACACCCACCCTGCGAACTGGTTCATAAAGTCCGGCTGCGCCTGGTGCTGGTGTCCGTGACCGCTCGGCGGACCCTGGTGCTGCGGCTGCTGCACGAACCCGTCGTTGCCATGGAAGCTCCCAGGGTGTTGCTGCTGCTGTTGCTGCTGTTGAGGCCGCAGGAACTGCTCCGGCTGCACTTGCGACGGCTGGTGCTGGTGGCGCTGCTGGAAGCCCGGCGCCGACTGGAACTGCTGCTGCGGCTGCTGGTTGAACGCCGGCGGCTGGCGGAACTACACAACACAGCATTGCAACGTCAGAGACGCCATATCTTCCGCAGCGATCTAGGATGCAGAGCTCACCTCCTGTGGATACCCCTGCTGAGGAGTGTAGAAGTCGTCAGCGCTGCTCGGCGCAGGGGCCGCCGCCGCTCCGTTCTGGAAGAACTGGTGCTGCTGCGGCGGCGCTCGGGCCGCTGGCTGCGAGTAGAACTGGGGCGGACCGCCGGAGCCCGCATTCAACCCGCCCGCAGGCGCGTGAAAACCGCCAGCAGTAGGACGCTGTCGTTGCTGAGGCTGCGTCTGCCGGTACGGCGCATTGGGGTCGTGGAAGGGGACTGCGGTAGGCAGGGGACACACAACGTCAGGTTAGATGGGGGTCTGCGCACGGGGGAGGCGACGGCGGGCCTCCATGGGCCGCGCGAGGAACCGCATCCTTACCTCGCTGCGCCATCTTGCCTGGTTGTTTTCTGCCCCGTCGACGCGTGGTTGAGAGTCGTTATTTCACATTTATAGAACATAACGCGATCTGTTGTCGCGGATACGAACGTGATTGCTGCGATGACTGTTTCAAAATGCCAATACAAGGTCGAAGGATAGTGCAAATGTTGAAGCCGGCAACCGCAAAAGCGACAATCCATCGCAACTGATCGCTTGATTCGCTTATCAACGGGCTGCCGTCGCCTACAGTTTGATGAGCGCTATCAGCTCTGCAATCAGGTCTCAGGCTCGTAGTCCGGGTTCTTTCGGAGAATCACAACTCCTTCTAGCACGTTCGTGAGCGGAAGGTACTCGTCGGTCGCGAGCTCGGCGCGGTCCTTCACATTCAGCAGCACGGGCGTCGTGTGCGTCTGGAAGCCAGTGATGGCCTTGGGTCGTCCCGCCTGGCCCACAATCTCCACCTATATGCACCACAAGCGCGTACCAGACCGTCGTTAGAATATTGCTAACCGATTCGAGAATGCCCAAAACGATTCGACAACGTACCGCTTGACCCACTCGGACCGACACTGGCAGAGGGTTCAGCTCCTCGTCGACAGTGATGAGCATCCGAGGCTGGATCGCCGTCGCGAGCGTGAACAAAATGTAGTGCGAAGTGTCCAGGATGGTGTGCTCCATGTCGAGAGCGGCATGCAGAACGGTCAGCAGGCCGCTCACAGCGACACGGGACATGATGAGGCGGTCTGAGTGGAACGGCTGCAGCGTCATCAGACCCTGTCAAGATTCAGCACGATCCCGTTAGCAACAATTATACGCCAGACAGCTTTGATGAACACATCAGTAACAACACATCGTACCTTTCCCATGTGCAGCAGTCCCTGCGCGATGCGAACGACAAACAAGTGGTTCGCCTCGCGATTGTAGAACTCCGACAGCTGCCGGAGCAGCCCCGCCACTCGCGAGTTGTTGGTACCAGCAGACACAAGTCCAAGCGCCAGAATGGCGTTCTGGGCGACACCAGCATCAACGTCGTGGGTCAGGCGCGAGAGCGTGTCGATCAGCGTGTACTCGGGGTTCGAGACACTGAGCAGCGCGAACGCCAACGGCACAGCGCGGCGCACAGCGACTTCGCCGTACTGCAGCAGATGGTCGAACGATCGCATCGCCATTTCACTGCCGATGCTCTCGCCCATCGCGATCAAAGCAATACCGACGACAGCGATGCTCTGGTGTTGAGCCGCAGCCGGATCTTCAATGTGCTCCGCACACGTGCGCAGCAGCTGCTGGATCTTGAGCACGTTGCCCGATCCGGCATAAGCACAAGTCTCGAGAGTAATCACAAGATACTTGGACATGCGGTGCTCAATCGTCTTGACAGCTTCGATCATCGCCTCCACGCGCTCCTGTCGTCTGTACAGTTTGCATACCACACGTCAATGCGACACTAGCCTCGCAAGCAAATATCAGAGCACATCAGCTTACCCCAAGCAGAGCAGTCCAAGACCGAGCGCCAGGAATCGAGAGCACGAAGAGTCAAGCTCCGTGTCGGAGCTGCTCATCAAACGCTGCACCAACTCGTTTCCCGCCTCTTGGTCACAAGTTCCAACTTCGACCATGCCGAGCGCGAGCGCCGCGTAAGCAACTTCTTGAATATCGGCGTTTTCGTCGGCGTGCGAAACAACAGGGATCAACAGCTCCGACACATCCTCGCGACCAGATCCAGCATAGGCGATACCCAGTCCGAGGCACGACGCGCATCGAATAGAGCAGTTGCCAGAGTCGATGTGCTCCGACAGAAGTGCCAGCGCAGGATCGATCTCGTTGCGGATGCCAGCACTCACAATCCCCACACCGAGGATAGCACCCGCCTTGACGTACTCGTCGCCGGAGTACAAGTACTTGTCGATCTCCGTGATGCCTTCCTCGACGTTCCAAAGCATAAGCATGCCAAGCGAGGCGGCCGCACTCATCATGCCATGCTTCTTGTTCTTGTAAAGCCAGGTGCTGCCCTCCGGGGTCATCAGCTTGTCCGAGTTGTAGCCGGCGTTGACGAAAGCGTTGACAAACGTGGACGCGAGGTTGTGGCGCGCAGAGTCAGCCTGCTGCGCTCCCGAGTCGCGGCTTCGTGCAATACTGCCAGTCTCCGACAAGTGCGACTTGTAAATGTCCTCGGGCGTCTTCGCCTCCACGACGTCCAGGTCCCGCGCTAGAGCAAGGAACTTGTCGCTCAGCTCCGCGTTGCCGATCATGTCATTCGCTGAAACATCGCTTTCGTCTTCGTAGAAGCAGCGCTGGCGACCGAGAATGTATCCCATCTGGTTGCGCACCGTCACGTCCTTGCACTGCTGGAATACCTCGGCAACCAGAGTATCATCCCCCAGACGAAGCGCAACGCGCACCGCATCCGGGTACTGCTTCAGGCGCAAAAAGATCGAGTATGCCGTAGTCAGCAGATGCGCCAGATCCTCCGGGTCCGACATGAAGTCAGCGCACGCCAACAGGTAGAGGCACACGCGCTGGTAGTTCTTCTCGTCAATCTCCTTCGACTCGAGAAGCTTGCTGAGCTGCTGCACCTCGATCAGAATGTCAATGGCCTCGGGCTCGGCGTTGTGCTGCATGTGGAATGGCACAATCGCGTCGACGATCCTCAGCAGATCCGACACGTCCGGCTCCTCCTGGCTCTCGGCCGTCATCCGAGCATTGTACTCTTCGCCAACTTCCCCGGCGATCGAACGGACAAACTCGTGGCCCCACGAACCAAGGTCGATGCTGTTGCCGAGAAGCTTGAACTTGAGGCTCTCGCGCGAGCCTTCCTTCGCCATCGTCATGGCCAGCACCGCCAGAATGTCGGCGAGCAGCGTCTTCGTCTCGCTCTGCGCAAGCGACTGCAAATATACATGCGTCACTACCGTAGCCAATGAAGCGATACCTATATCCACAGACAACATACCTCAAAGGCGGTCTTCAGAGCGTCATAGGATGGGCGGAGGAACTTGAGCGGCTTGGGTACCGACGTCATGGACGACGTCGCAGTGCGGATCTCGCGACGCAGCAACTCCAGCGCCGACTTCTTGACGCCGTCAGCCTCGGTCGCATCGCACACAACCTTCACGGCGACCTCCAACTCCTCCTTGAGCTTGCGGTCCTCCTCCGACTGCACAACGGTCAAATTAGGCTCGAGTCCGACCCAAGATCTCAACCTGAGAAACGCACCAGCTCCTCCTCGACGACCACCTCTGGCGCGCCGTCCGCCTTCAGCGCCGCCAGCTCCTCCGGCGTCTTCTTCTTCTCGGCCGGGTCCTTGGCCGGCACCTCGACCGTCGCCGTATCTTCCTTCATGTTGGCGCTCGCTGGGCAACTTGTTCCTTGCTTCCCTTCCTTCGCGACCTGCTCGCTCGGGGGAGGCAAAAGTGGGGGACCAGCGGGGATATCGGCTATTTTCGACCAATCATAGGTCTTCAACTGATGTTTTCGGCCAATCGTGTGATTCGTGAAGTGAAATGGCAAAGATCCATGAGCTGTCCCGAATGTTCCCAGTTAAACGATTTGATTTGCAGAGGAAGTACTGTTGCGTGCCGAACACAGGAGCGGGTCTTGACGGCCAAGTTGAAGTGGAACGCGAGCACTTGAGCTGTTTGTCAACATGCCATCTTCTCCGGTCGCACACCGAGCCGTCGAGTTGTCGCCTATGCTGGTCAAGGCGACTCACCAGTACTGGTGGACGTGTGTCGTTGTATGGACCTGAAACCAAATGCGCTTCGGAGGGAACATTGATGTCCAAGCCAGTAACAAGGGTGTTCGGTCGGTCCTGTGACCCAAACGCACAGACTATAATGCAGACAGACTGCAGAGCGCTGCCGCTCACACGCTGGTGCTGTCCACTGAGCATCCATCGATCGAAGATTCAAGGATCACTGTCGGCATCACTCGAGATGGGGACGGCGCGTGCAACGACGAGAGCGTGTGGCACATACAGTTGGCTTGAGGCATGCCTTCGTCTCAGGACACCCACTGGTTCCGAGTTGACGTTGGCATGGGCCGCATGAATCTAGACTTCAAGGCGAACCTGGGCAAGTCCTGCTGCACATTGAAACTGGTGCAAACACTTGGCCGCGGTGCCGACCCCGACACATTCCGTCGCACTGTAATGATAGGACAGGATGCGCGTTGTCCGTGAGTTCGAGACCTGCTGGAAAACGCGCAGCTCCATTTCCGCACCTTTACCGTGAGGACATTCCTTTGCTCTGGTTGCATCATTTTGGGTCATTGCTGATCCATGCTTTGAATTATTTCTTTCAAGTGGAGCTCTCTTTCACACAGTCTAACTATGCAGACTAGATCGCTTTACAATTAATTTCTGACTTCCAGCTGGCATCGTGGCAGACACCAAACATCTTGGTCAATTTGCCGCGGATCCCCCGCTCGCTCTCTGCGCCGGCACAGGCGCGTTACCAATGCCCGAGAGGATATGTTTTGATACTCGAGCGCAGGCGTCCGCGCACTGGAAGCGGAGGCTGGATTCACCCACCGCTCCTCCCGTGGCCGACTCGCCGGCGCTCGGCGACTGGCTCGTGGCCAGCTCCATGGACTTGTCGGTTGCCATTTCCTGATTCTCCATCAAGGCTCCAAGTGGACTCCGTCTCAACTGCTACAGCAGCAAGTACTCACCACCCCCAAACAACTGCAATGAAGACTGCTGGTTTCCTCGCACTCGGCGCCGCGCTCGCTGGCATCGCTGCCGCCGACGACTTTGCCAAGCTCGACGAAGCGCTGCCGTCGGGCATCGACATCTCCAGCATCTACCCGGTCTTTGACATTGACACGGACTCGTGCCTGTTCAGCGCCGGCATCAGCCGCGCGGGCGTGCAGAACGGCGGGCTCAAGCCCAGTGGCAGCTTGACTGGCTCGTGCCGCAACAACGAGTTCCTGAGCCTGTCCAACCTGTACCACCGCTACGCGTGCCTCGAGAGCAGCGGCGTCACGTACTGCGGCCACTTCTTCTCCATCTACGCGCTCAAGGACCAGATCCTGAACGGCATCGAGAGCGGCCACCGCCACGACTGGGAGAAGGTCATTCTGTGGACGGAGGACGGCACGGTCACGTACGGCTCGTACAGCGCGCACTCGGGTGTCGGCACGGCTGCCGCGTCGGAGATCCCGCAGACGTCGGACGGCCGCCTCAAGTTCGTGTACCACAAGGACGGCGTGCTCACGCACTGCTTCCGCTTCGCCAAGAGCGACGAAGGCGACGACGACGCCGAGAACCCGTCGGGCTCGTGGTTCACCCCCACGATTGTGAGTTGGTACACCATGGTCGGCGACAGTGTCACGAACGCCCAGCTGCGGTCGGACCTCAACTCGTACGACTACGGCAGTGCCAACTTCCCGCAGACGGACAGCATCTTCCTCGGCAAGCTGAACGAGTTCAAGCCCGACTCGTTCCCGACGTTCACGCAGGATAGCGTTGACAACTCGCAGTAAGCTCCAGCGAGCTGAGCTAGCTCAAGCAGCAATTTCGCCTCCCATTATATCAAATTGAAATTGAGATTTTGCATTGAGTAGATGACTTGACTGTGTTGCGCTTATCGGTCATTGGCGCTGACAAACAGCAGAGGATACAATACTGCAAGAGAGGCGAACCCAGAGACACCCCGACTGTATGTGTAAACAATTCAATCAGAGTCACATGGCAAACTTGTACTCTTGAGAGTCGGAGTTCAAGGCGACATGCATCGACGCGAGGTCAAGACCTGGATTTGATCAGCGCAATGCTCATCCATCGTCACAGGGCGACACTAATATCGGTGAGCAGCGAAGAGAGGCTTCATCAAGGTGTACAAAGTGAAACGAAAGCCATGCGTTGTACGCTTGGTTATGCAAATAAATTATTAACATGAGCTTCTTCAAAGCTGCTTCTACTCGGCGTTCATCGCCGGATAAATATCTCGACTGCATACATGCAATCGGGTCATTCTCGTCGACTTGGAAACATGGCCACACCCGACGAAGTCCTCTCGTCGGAGCGGAAGGCACAGCCG
>JAADXC010000552.1:0-18399 GCA_023336425.1 Phytopythium cucurbitacearum (nom. inval.) | reverse complement strand
TTGCCACCAGCAGCCTCCAGCGACAGCGCAAGTAGCTGAAACAGCGCATCGAAAATGACGAAGCCATCCACCAACATGACTAATCCATAATGACTCTAAGGCAGCGAAATGGAAACTTTCGGACCAGGATGTCCTAATTCATATGAATATGGCACTTCAACGTCCAAATGAAACGTCTTGGTCGAGTCCATGCTCGATGGACAACACGCGATGTTCACGAAACCCGACGCGTTTATCCCAATCGTTGCTCTCAACTGGAAATTGATTGTTTTGTTGCAGATTCAGTTTTGACACGAGGATTTGTGTATATACGCCTTCCACTTGTCCCTGCATGCCAAAGCAGGTGGAGCTGTCCAACCGAGCATCAGGGCTCTGGACTACGGACACTCCTCGGAGACCTCGCTCGCCGCGCGGTCCAAAATCGAAAAATACACGGCTGGTCGGCGCTGCCGTTGCGCGTAAATGTCTTCGGCGGCATGCGCGAGGCGGAGCATCAGATCTTCGTCCCAGTGAGCGGACTGGAGCTGCAACCCGATCGGCATCCACCTGGCGTCATAGCCGATGGGTACCGTCACCGCCGGAGTCCCGACCATGTTGCTGTACCAGCTGTAGCGCACGAACGCGGCCTGCTGCCTCGCGTTGACCTCGCCAGCGTCGAACGCTGCGAGTGGGATCTCCGGGGCCGTCAGAGCCGTCATCGGCGTCACGAACGCGTCAGCTTTGCTCAGCACCTGCTCCTGGAACTGGCGAAGCGCGAACGCTCGAACGCGTTGAGCCGCGACAAAGTCGGTGGCTGAGCACTGCGCCGCGAACGTGAGCACCATCTGCGCTTCGGGCGACAGAGCGTCCAAATCGACACCGGCGGCTTCGTTGTCCAGCAGCAGCGCGAACTCGGCAGCGATCGTGACGCTGTGCGCCATGTGGATGGGGGAGAGCGTCGGCAGCGACACGGGCACGAGCTCGGCGCCTCGGACTTGGAGCTGGTGGAGCGCGTCGGTGATGGCGGCCGCGATCTCTGGACTCGAGTGGTCGTTGTATCGCTGGAAGAAGGCAACCCGGACACCCTTGAGACTCTGGATCTCGTCGAAGGCTTGGAGAGACAGAGCCGGTTGGTGCAGACCGCGCGGGAAGCTCTCGTGGCCGCCGCTCATGATGGCGAGGCCGATGGCTGCGTCGCGAACACAGCCTGCGATCGGCCCAATGTGCGACAGCGACGGACTGCCGGTCGAGAGCGGCGGGACGCGCTGGAAGGTGGGCTTGAGCCCCACGACACCACAGAGCGCTGCCGGCACCCGCGTGGAGCCGCCGCCATCCTGGCCAACAGCGAGCGGGACAATACCACACGCCACAGCAGCCGCCGAGCCGCTCGACGAGCCGCCGGTGTAGCAGTTGGCGTTGTGCGGATTGCGCACCGTGCCGTGGTGCGCGTTGAACCCCGTGAGGCCCGCGCCGAGCTCGTGCATGTTGGTTTTGCCGATGATAATCGCGCCGGCAGCTCGCAGTCGAGCGATAGCCGGGTCGTCCGTCTCGGCCGGTCCATGGGTGTCGCCGAGGAAGCTCGTGCCCGCCCAAGTCCGCAGTCCGCGCACCGCCATCGTGTCCTTGACTGCCACTGGCACGCCATCCAGCACGCCGAGCGGCTCGCCGGCAGCGTAGCGAGCCGTAGATTCCATCGCCTCCGCGAGCAATTGGTCCATGTCGATCTCGATGAAGAGCTTCAGAGGCGTAGGGCCGCGCTCGCTCTCTGCAATGGCAGCCAGCACAGCGCGCACCACTTGTGTCGGCGTGACGACGCCGTCCGCGTAGCGGGAAGTGTAGTCGGCGATGGTCCAGTGCCGAAACGAGTCGCCAGAGATGGGAGCTCTGTCGTCCAGCGCTGCGCGGCTGAAGTCCTCGAGCGACACGGGTGTACAGTCAACAGCAGATGCAGGACTCGGGTCCACGAACGGGTAGTACAGCGGCGCGTCTGGCAGCGTGGACGCGAACCTGTCAGGATGGGGCAAGTGAGATCAACAGCCACCACCATGAGACACAAATATCGTCATGCCCTACCGACGGACAGCCTTCGAGCGTTTGCCCTTGGCCATGAGGCGGCACAGCACCGCGCCGACGACCGGCAGACGGAGCAGGTACGCCATCAGCTGGGCAAGACGCTGCGAGTTAGGCACTACCATCGATTGAGGAGCGTGCAGCGAGACGTACGCGCAGTCGGCGGCCCATGAGCGAGCCGGGCTGGCCGTCCGACAGGTCGTAGCCTGGTGATGGACCCGACAGCGCGGCATGGGCGCGGTGAGGGCGGCGCAGAGCGAACAACGTCGCCGCCAGCAGCGCCAGCGCCGCGGCTCGCCTGACGCTGATTAAACCGGCGATGTTCATGTCGAGCGGAATCTGAGGTTGTCAAATGCTGCTTAGGCTACGGGTTCGATATATTCATTTATAGAGGCTAATTGTGCATGGTTGCATATAATTATAGTAATCTTGATATATAAATTAATATATATGTTTGAATATAGGAGGTGCTCACGCCGTGTCCTCCAATCTGTTCCGGTGTGGTAGGTTGCATTCTCGCTGGAACCGAGATGCGCAATCTCCAGCTTGCGTTCGAGCCAGTCCTGCCCCGAATCTCGTTGCTGCGAGGTATCCCTCCAACTCTTGCGGCTTCCAATTGCGTGCGATCCACGGTTGAGCCACTGGCAATGGCATAAATCATCCGCAGGAGGCAGTTCGTGGAGCTGGTGCCACCTGACGACTGTCTTGGATGTAGTTGCCGGCTCTTCAGAACCCACCAAGTGCCTAAACGCGATGCAGGATCGTTTGAGGCGGCGATGGACTCTTACTTTGAGATCCTTTCAGCGTTTGGAGATCATGCGCGCGCATCGTTTGAGTCTCGATTGAAGTTCATCTGCGATGCCTTCAAGTTGAGTGGCGCTCTGATAATTAAGTGCAGAGCAGTTAACCATATATGTCAATATATTATTTTTAACATTATCATGAAATGTTTAATACCACAATTATCAAGAACTAATAATACTATAATTGGACGTAAATATATTTACAAAGGATTTTTACGCGCTTCGATCGCTCATTGGCTGAAAATTCTCCATGACGTGTCACCAGAGTGTCAAGAGGCAAGAGCCATTCCATCACCCGAGCCGTCGCTCCCTCGCTCCTCACGCCATGCGCGGGCTACTGACGCTGCTGTGCCTGGCGCTGTGCACCGCCTGCGCCATGGGCCAGGACCTGTACGAGCTGCTGGGCGTCTCGGCCTCGGCCTCGCCCGCGCAAATGAAGCGAGCGTAAGATGCGGCAGGATCGCATCAGGCTGCTCGGTTCAGACGGACTCACTCGCTTCGAATGTTCCACGCCAGCTACCGGAAGCTGTCGCTGCAGTACCATCCGGACAAGCAGTCGGCCGAGACCAGGGAGGCCATGAAGGAGGAGTTCGTCAAGATCACGAACGGTAGGGAGGACTCCTGATTGCTCGCCTGTGTGCTGTTGCCTGACGGATGCGATGTTGTGACGTCTACACCACAGCTTACCGTGTGCTGTCGGACCCGGAGCGCCGCGAAAAGTACGACCTGTACGGCATCGCGGATGAGCAGGGCTTCGAGTAAGTGGCTGCATCCCTGCTGGCTATGTCAGTGGATGGATGGCTGACTCGATCTGTGGGGGCGCAGGAACTTCGACGAGGCCTTCCGCTACTCGCACGACGGCGTCGAGGACTCGATGACCAACTGGCTGGCGCTCGGCGCGATGCTGGTCGTGGGTGTTCTCCCCATCGTCATCATGCAGCGGAACCGCACCAAGCCGCCCAAGAACCGCCGCGAGGTACGTTGCTGATTGGAGACGGCTAGAACTACCTGCATTTGTAGTTGATTTGACTGTGACATGTGCGGCGATTCTCAGGCTCTCCGCAGCCTGGCGCGCAACAAGCTGACAGCGCAGGCCGACTCCAAGTTCAAGAAGAGCTTCTCCAAGGCGCGCAAGGAGTACGTCGCCGACCCGACCCGCGCGCGTACGTGTTCTCGCTGTTTCTGGTTGCGAGTGGCTGTTGTGTTCAGCCCACAATGTGATTGATGATCGATCCTGTATCTGGCACAGACGTCGACTAGATGATGAAGGTGGCCTCCATTCGCGTACGCGAGCCGTATAGCAAGCAAGTCACTCAATGGATTCAGTTCGAGGATGCACACTCACGTGGTATGGTCGTCTCCAAGTATCTCTCGCTCGCAACGAACACTTCGACTACTCGGCCGACTGCTTCTTGGCGTTAGCGAGGATGTCAAAGTAGACCTGCGGCTTCTTTTGCTCTGCGGCGTGCTGCTGCTCAACCGCGTGCGCCACGCGCAGCATCAAATCCTCGTCCCAGTGTGCGGCTTGCACCTGCACGGCGAGCGGCAGTCCCTGTGCGTTGATACCGGCGGGCACCGACACACCCGGCACGCCAATCATGTTGCCGTACCACGAGAAGCGCATGATGTCGTCCATGAGCTGCGCGTTGACGATGCCGTTCGGCAAGGTCTCGGGCGGGATCTCTGGCGCCGTGATAGCCGTGGAGGGGGTCACGAACACGTCGGCCTTGCTCAGCACCTGCTCGCGGAACTGACGCAGCGCGAAGGCGCGCACGCGCTGCGCAGCCAGGAAGTCCATCGCCGAGAAGCTCCGGCCGAAGGAGAGCACCACCTGCACCTCCGGCGACAGCTCGCCGAAGCGACTGAAGTACTTGTCGAGGTTCTGCGCGAACTCGCTCGAGATGGTGAGCGAGTGCGCCATGTGGATGGCAGTCAGGTGGCCCAGGCGAGTCTCGACGAGCTCGGCCCCACGCTGACGGAGCTTCTCGAGCGCGCGGGCAGTGGCCGCGGCGACGTCCGGCGCCGAGTGGTTAGCGAACTCGGGGAAGTAGCCGACCTTGACTCCCTTGAGGTCCGCCGAGGCGTCGAAAGAGCGCAGATCCACTGCCGGCTGCTGGAAGTTCACGTCACCGTCGTCGCTGGCGCCGCTGAGCACGGCGAAGCCCAGCGCGGCGTCGCGAACAGAGGTGGCGATTGGGCCGATGTGTCCGACGGACGGGCAGTCGGGCGAGAGCGGCGGCACGCGGCCGAAGGTGGGCTTGATCCCCACGACGCCGCACAGCGAAGACGGAATCCGGATGGACCCGCCGCCGTCCACGCCGATGGCGAGCGGGACGATGCCGGCGGCCACAGCAGCCGCCGAGCCACTGGACGAGCCGCCCGTGTGCCTGGTCGGGTCGTGTGGGTTGCGCACGGTGCCGTAGTGCTGGTTGAAGCCCGTGACGCCCGAGCCGATCTCGTGCATGTTGGTCTTGCCCACGATAACCGCGCCGGCGGCCCGCACGCGCGCGATCGGCGCGTCGTCCGTGGCAGCGACACCTTCTTCGTCGCCGATGAAGGACGTACCCACGAACGTCTTGAAGCCGGCGATGGCCATCTCGTCCTTCACGGCAATCGGCACGCCGTCCAGGGGACCGAGCGGCTCGCCGCGTGCCCAGCGAGCGGCCGACGCGCGCGCGTCCGCGATCACTTGGTCGCGGTGGATGGCGACGAACAGCCGCAGCGGAGTCGGCTCCTGCTCGCTCGCGTCGACCGCGGCCAGCACGGCGCGCGCCACCTGCACGGGCGACAGCTCGCGCGACGCGAAGCGCGACGTGTAGTCGGCGACGGTCCAGTGGCGGAAGCCGTTCGTCTTCGGGTCCGCCAGAGACCGCGCGCTGAAGGCGGCGAGGTCGAGCGGCGTCTCGAGCGGCGGTGGAGTGCTCGTGGGCGGCACGTACGGGTAGTACAGCGGCTGGTCCGGCAGCGCCGACGCCAGCCTGGCATGGGGGAACACACAGTCGTCAATTGGACTCCTGCATCATGGAAGATGATCAATCGCTTGGTGACGTACGTGCGCACGGTCAGGATCTTGTTGTCCTTAGCCAGCAGGTTGCAGAGCACCGCGCCGATCACGGGCGTGCGGATCAGCGCGCCGAGCAGCTGCAGGCGCACAACACACACAGACAACACGGGTCAGTGTGAGGCTAATAGAGCAGAATGGAAGCGGCGGTGGCTTACACGGAGCGGAGCGCCGGAGAGCGTGGGGGCCGCCAGGTCGGACAGGTCGTAGGCGAGCGCGTCCTGCGCCAGCCGGGCGTGCTCGTGCTGCAGAGCCGCGTAGTGCGGGAGCTTCTCGCGCTCGAGCAGCAGCAGCAGCGCCGCGCCGAGCGCCACCAGCAGCGCCGCGGTCGTCAGGGAGCTCGGCATGACAAGCGGGCGGCCAAACGAGGGGGGAGGATCAAACGCCGAATGAAGTCGATTCCAAATCTTCGAGTACTGTTGTCAACACGTATCATATACATACCTGAACTCGTTGCACTCAACAAGCAATGGAATCGCGTAGGCCACACGAGATTGGGGACTTCAACCTGCGACTCTGGATGCCCCGTCTGAACCGATGCGATATTCGGGAAGGGGCCAGATGTGTTATAACCGAGTCCCACATGCCAAGTTCAATCGGTTCTAATTGCGTGGTCCACACGGCTCCTCTTCCCACACGTGAGGAATTCCTGTCACGTCAACACCGCCGACTGCAGCACATCGCGACCCGAACGGTGCTGCCGCCGTCCTTCTGCCCTCGGAACATGCCGTCGCTGCTGCCGCCGACGCCGCCGCCCGCGTCGCCCGCGCTGCCGTCGCTGAGCGCCGTCGTCGCCCAGGCCACGGGCGTCCACGCGGTGCGCGCGCGGCTGCTGACGTCGCCCGCGAGCAGCGTGGCGGACGCGGACGAGGACGCGGGCGAGCTGCTGGCAGCGCACCTGACCCGCTCGCTGTCAACGGCGTCGTCTTCGGCCGCGCACGGCCACAGCGCCGCCGGCCACTGCGACTCGTGCGCCGAACTCGAGACGGACTTTGCCGGAGCGGTGCTGTTCGTCGAGTCGTATCAAGGTACGTTACAAAATATTGGATGCGAGGTCGGTTATGGGTATCTGATCGACTTCAACTTCAATGCGCTACTGAGAAGGGCCGCACCGCGTGCTGACGCAGGAGAGCTCGGGGCCCAAGAAGGACTTCTACGCGCTCTACCAGCAGGCGACGCTCGGGCCGTGCCCGACGTCCACGCCGCCGCCCGGCGCCACCAAGCTCGAGATCGCCAAGTGGTGCGTTGAGTGCTTCACGATCAGTCAGGCAGATGTACAGGCAGGATAACTAACCATGGAGCTGCTGATACCGACAGGGAGAAGTGGAAGAACCTGGGGGGCATGACGCGGCACGAGGCCATGAAGCGGTACACGACGGCGCTTGACAACCTCGTGGACGACTGGCGCCGCAGCGCGAACCTGCGCAGCAGCGTGGCCAGCAGCGCCGCGTCTCTGACCGCCAGCACCAGCAGCATCAGCAGCGACATGATCGCGAGCCCTTTACGCCAGGTACTGCCGCTGTGTTTCGCTTGATCCTGTGATTGCGGCGACTCATTTGCGGATGGCACTGGATGATCGACAGCCGTCGCGCAAGCCCACGAGCCTGTTTGAGCGGCTACCGCGCGTCTACGAAGAGCTGGGCGAGCTGCAGGATCGCGTCGAGGACGAGGCCAAGAAGCGCGACGAGCTTGAGGCGCACGTCCTCACCTTCACTCGCGACAATGTACGACAACCCAATGCTGATCGATTAATTGGATCGCTGTGTACGGCTAGGAACTGACACAAAACGTCCCAACCAGCACGCCATGTTCGAGCGCGAGATCGAGCAGATCAGCCAGCTGCGCTCCAGCCTCACGTCGCTGATTCAAACCCTCGAGGACGACGTTGTGCAGCACTACGTACGTGGGACACTACTGTCGCAGTGGATGGTCCACCCTGTTGTCTGACATGTGTCCACTGTCGCCTGCAGAACGAACTCCAGCAGGTTGCGCACCGGCAGAACGAGCTGCAGGCACGAGCTGGCGGGTCCGTCCTGCTGGCTGTGGAGGCGCGTGTCCTCCAGGTCGCGCGCGTCATTCGGCGCTGGCTGCGCAACCGCACGCTCCGCGCAGTGCTCTTCGTGCTGGTCGCGCTTCGCGTATGGAACGCGCTCCGTCGCCGCGGGCTGCCGCAGCTGTTCGCGCAGCTCATGATCCGCTGGCTTGCAAAGCTCTCGTCGCTCGATGCGCCGTCGCCAGCGATTCGTGCGAGCGCCAACGCCGTTGCGAGTGCGCAGTTCTCTGCGGGGCCGCAGTGAGAGCGGCGGGTTGTCTTGCATGTTTGGACTTTGCTGTCGGGAGGATCGAACGACTCGCGACAGGTTTGGTCCACTACTATATCTATCAATGGAGGCGCGAAGAGTGCGTGGTGTGTATTCTGTCCATGTTTGAAGGCATACAAACAAAATCGGAAAATGCAAACGCCAAAAGCGGTGAAAAGGTGACCGTACCGGAGACTGCTAAACGAGTCTGCAGTATCGGAGGCACTTCAACAGCATCAGCGACGAGCGTTCGCGAGCGTCTGGTAGTTGTCCCAGCACTCGAAGTGCACCTTGCCACCGCCGTTTGTGAGGTCATAGAAGCGACCGTCGAACTTGCCGGGGATCTGCAAAATGGGCTGCGTGCAGTGCACACACTTTGGCGCGACAGACATCTGGTACTTGTCCCAACACTCGAAGTGCACGAGCTGATCGCCCTCGATCTTGTAGAACCGTCCATCGAAGCGACCGGGGACCTTCATGACGGCGTCGCCGCAGTGAACGCAGCGCTTGGCGATGCTCAGCTGGTACGCTTCCATGCATTCGCTGTGGCACTTGCCGCCTCCGATCTCGTAGTAGCGTCCATCGAACCGCCCGGGGATAGCCGCAATCGCGTCGCCGCAGTGAATACACTTTTCAGACGTGCGGATCTGGTAGGCATCGATGCATTCCGCGTGGACGCTCGAACCGTCAGGAAGCGTGAACATACGGCCCGAGAAACGACCATCCACCACTTCAATGCGCTGGTGGCAGTCGGCACACACTGGCGTATTGCGCTCGCGGTACGCGTCCACGCACGCCCCCTGGCACACGCGATCCACCTGCACTTGACCGTTAGGCGTGGTGTGTGTGAAAGTGCGGAACGTCCCAGAGAGAGCGCGCTGGCAAACGCAGCACACAGGAAGCGACGACGTGTCCGAGACTGGAACGACGGCAGTCGGTTTGGTCGTGAACAGCGTGAGGTTGTAGCCCAATGGATACGGCAGATGGCCGTCGTAAGTCGCGGGGATGACGACGAACGGCTTGCCAGCCGCCTCGGGTCCGGCGCTGTCGAGCGACACACTCAGCAAACAACTGCGGTTCGAGATGAACGTGCCCGTGGCCACCACGTCTTGCGACAAATCGATCTTTCGCTGCGACCGCTCGCCGTTCTTCAGCACGATTGGGGCGATGTAAGACGAATACTCCATCTCCATCTTCACGCGTCGGTCTGGTTGCTCGAGGTGCACTGTCAGCTGACAGCCAGTGGTGGCCGGCGAGAACACTTGGTATTGCGGGTTCAGGTGCATGGCGTCGCGTCCTCCGCTGGTGATACCGTTCCACTCGCCATTGATAATATGAACGCTCAGACTCGGGTACTCAGGGTTCGCGATCCCGTCCGGGATGGACCTGAAGTTGTACAGGTTACGCGACTCGATGAATCGCGTGAAGAAGCAGTAGAATGCGCTGAAATCCATCCAGTACGTGCCATCTTCACGGAACTGGAAGCCGCACTCCACTTTTTGAGAACGCGAGAAGCGGTGCCAGCGCGGATCTTCACTCGACCACGAGCCCTTCCACTTCTCGGGTTGAGAATGCGTCCCTACGCCCCAACTGTTGCGCAGCTGAACCAAGCGAAAGTGCTGCCCCTCATAGTCCAGCTCGACAAGCTTCACGATGCCGTACGCGTCAGAGCGCCGCAGTCCAACGGGCAATTCATCGTCCACGTCGTTACTGCAACCAACCAGCGAGCCAGCCTGAAGCGCAGTAGACACCGTTTGCCACGCAACCTCCTCGTTCGGGCAATGCTCCTGCAGCTTGAAACTCGCCGGCACACCGCCGTACAGATCCTGCAGAGCATATGCCTCTTGACCGCCCACAATGGCTTCATACCCGCCGTGCAGCTTCGCGTACGCCTTCTCAATCAGCAGCGACCACATTTCAAACTTTCCGTTGCTGCCCGTGAAAGCGCCGAACACCGGCTTGCCATACTGACTGCACGGGATGTAGTCGTCAATCACGACGATCCGGCTACGGTTGTTTCGCCAGAAGCGCACGGCATACACTCCTTCTTCATTGTACTGTTGCTCCTTCGGGAATGGGGTCCCGTTCTCAATACGATCTTGCTTCACCAAATCGTCGCTCAGCAATGGGAACACTTGAGCAAGAGATGTCTGTGACGTCGACAAAATGGACAATGCCCCGAACAAGTAGGCGTCCGCCAATCGTCCAACATGCATCTCACCAGGTGCAATGCCAACCCCAGAGATACTCCCGTTCGCAGATTCACGCGATCGATCGAACAGACACGTGCCCTGTGCTTCAAAGTTGATGGGTACAAGCACGGACACGCGAGAAACGACTCCAGCCTCAGATCCATCCACGCGATATCCCGATCCCTCCCCGACTCCAGCAAAGGCAAGCGGTTGGAAATGCTCCAAAAGACTCTTCTCCCACATGAGCTCGAAGCGCTGCAATCCGTCTTGCACAAACTCGCTCATGTACATGATCATGTTCTTGGTCAACAAGAGTAAGTGGTCGCGCTTTCTCTTCGAGAGACCGGTCGTCACGGCATCCTTGGCGATCTGCAAGAACCGAGGGTCGATCGGCGTCGGATTTTGTCGAATGACCGTCAAAATGCTTTCAGCTTCAGCTTGAGACTTGATAGCCATGGAGCACACGAGCTTCTTGTCGTCGTCTAGCATGGTAATCTCGACGTACGCCGTCTCGTTGAAGAAGTCCGACACGCGCTTCCATTTCCACACAAACTCCCCGAGGTGCGGGTACGCCTTGTTGTTGGCGTCCCGAAACAGCGAGGTCTCATCGGGAGGGAACTGCGGGTCTGTGATCCACCATCACACAACACAACACACATTCCAGTGACTCACTCTTACAAACTCACGTCGACTCACAGCGCTGTTGTTACCTGTGAACTTCGACCCGTTCTGCCGGTTCTTGCGAAGAATCTGGAGCCATTCGCCGTCGTCGGGCATTGTCCGCTCGTTGTAATAGTGCTCTTCTTGCAGCTCAGCGCGCTCATTCTGAACAATAGTGATGGTGTCGTTCAGCTTGGTGACGTTGTAGCCGTCAACCCGCTCTGCGGGCTGCATCCGGTTGCGCTCAACTGCACTCGAAATCTCGAGCCGCGTGGTGAGGGAGTCCATGTTGCGAGCGCGCGTCACACGGCGAATGGAGACACCTGCGCCGTTACCATCATGCTCTTCTCTCTCGGCGCCGGTCTTCGCACTCACTATTCACACACATGTGGTTATAACATGAGCGACGCAATATTATCACAAATCTGCCGTCCAACACACACTGACGTACCTGACAGATTCGCAAGAAGAGAGCTGACATTGCTGACGGCACTTCCGGACGTGTTCAACGACACTTGGGCAGGTGGCTCGATTGGGGCAGCTGGTACCGGCTCAGGAGCAGCCGGAGGAGGCGCGCCGTACGACGAGTAAAATGATGACGCGGGCTGAGCCGCACTCTGAGGGGTAGGAGCTGAAGCAGGAGTATTGCCATACGACGGAGGGTTGTATGGCACGCTGACGGACGTCGCGAACGTCGACGGAGGCGCTGGGGTTGGCGCTGGCGCTGGCGTGGCTTGAGACGGGGTGTTGAACCCATACGAGTTGTACGTCGACGAAGGCGTCATTGTCGGGACAGAAGACGGAGGAGCCGTCCTCGTCGTTGAAGACATTCCAAATAGGTCCCCGTCGTCCTCAACAGCATCAGTGGGCGGCACTGAGTGCTTTGGCGGACGCGAGTGGCCGCACTCGCCGCAGAATGCGCCGTCTTCGTCCGAGAAGGGCGTCCCGCATTGCGGGCACTTGATTGGCGCAGCTGCCGTAGTTGTGGTGGTGGTCGAGTAGGTGGTCGAGTTCGAGACCGCCGGTGAGGATGCGCCATACGACGAGACTCCGCCTCCTGAGACGGAGCTGGACAGACCCGATGATCCGTAGAACGAGCCCGACGACGAGATCCCTCCCGCCCCGTACGATGGCGTCGAGGTTGGCGGCGGGGCCGACGAAACTGGTGCAGTGGAACTGGCGCCGAAGCCGGACCCTGACGACGAGAACGACGACTGAGACACCGACAGCGACGGCGCTGGGGAGGGAACCGGAGCGGAGACGGGAGCGGGAGTGGGAGCAGGCGGCAGATCCTCCCGTGGAGCACCGCACTCGGCGCAGAAGCGCGCGGTGGCGATCTCGTCGGGAGCCCAGCGGTGGCCGCACTCGCCGCAGAACATGGCACGCGTGTCGCTACTGATCGTCCGGCCGGAGGAAGTTCGCGAATGACGAGCGGATTGTTGAGGGGGGTGACAAGGAAAGGACCTCTAATCGAAAGAGGCTATTGCTGTGGCGGTGTACAGTACGGGAGTAACTTCAACTTGGATTCGGGGCAAAAGGTGTGGTAGCGATCAAAGCGCTGTACGACCTCGACATTGGCAAAATGGGCTCCTGCTGCCACGAACACTACCTAATCTGTATGGATGTGAGCAAGCTTCACGATCTTATATACCAAGAGCACGAGTTGAATGTGAGTGTGAAGCATTTCTAGATCTCAAGACCAAGAACGAACTGCTCGAGAAGTCGTCGAGCGTCTGTGCCAATATGCACACGAGGATGCGATTCGACAACTGTAGCCCGCTGCATTGTAAGCTTGGGAGTAGCGATCGGCAAAGTTTATCGCTGACGACGCCTCATTTCTCTCTAGAGTTGCAGCGAGATTTTCGGCAGATTTATGCAGAAGCGAGCAGCCTTGCGAAAGTAGTTCAAAGATAGACATCACAGGTTAAGTAGACTGTGCTGATATCTTGAAGCGAACAGGCGGCCAGACCGACAATGGACGGTGATCGAGTTGCAGCGCCGCTTGCTATGCTCTATCTAGACCAAGGACGCGAAGAGAGCGACGACCGCCCGGAAGACGACGAGCAGGAGGGGGACGACGGCGACGAGCTGGCGCAGGCGGCACGCGCGGGCATCCGGCTGCTGGAGGAGAACGCGCAGCTGCAGGACGAGCTGCAGACGCTGCAGTCGCAGCTCGCGCACATCGACAGTGAGAAGGGAGCACTGCTCGAGCTGCTTGGCGAGCGTGACGGCAACATCGACAAGCTCTCGACGCACCTGCGCGAGTGCATCCGCGAGAACCAGGGTGTGCTCTCGGAGCTCGAAGAGGCAAAGAAGCGCATCGACTTCTACCAGCAGCAGCTCAAGGCACAAGCTTCGGCGGCCGCATCGAGCGTCACCAAGCGGTCTCCCGGCAAATTGAGGCGCCAGAGCTCTTCCCCTCGGAAATTTGGCGCGAAAGTCCAGTCCAAGCAGGCCGTCGGCAGCAGCAGAAATGGCGGAGATGTCAGTGACGACACTGAGGCAGTCGACGACAACGAGTCCAACCCAGTGATGGAAGAGCAGCGCGTGCCTGCACTTCGTCGAGCGAGCGACTCGAGCGCGTTGCATAGCAGCAAGGTCCTCGCGGCGTGGCTGGAGCGAGCCCAGACGACGCCAGAGCTCAAGGAAGCCGAGGCCAAGGTCGACGAGGAGCAGCGACGTAACAGCATTCTTCGGATGCAGCTGTCCAGCGCTCAGAAGCAAGTTCACGAGCTCCGGCCGTTGCAGTCCAAGCTACAGGAGCTCAGTGCCGAGCTCGAGGTGGCACACAGTCGCGCGCACGCACTCGAGCAGCAGCTCGAGGCGGTACGAGAAGACCGCGATGAAGAGCACAAACTGCTCCAGAGCTTGCGAAACACCATCGAGATCTACCAGACATTGGACCACCCACTTCAGGACAACAGAATTGGCTCGTTCAAGCTGGATGAATGGCGTCCACCTAGCAGACAGATGAACGGAACGCCAGACGAGCCCAACGATGACGGCAGCGGCTCTGTCGACGCTCGACGGACTTCGACTCGGCACCGGCGACGGTCGGAAGGGTGCGTGCTCTCTCCGCCACCGCCATCCTTCGTCTTGGGGAGTTCAAGTCCCGAGTTTTGCGTAACGAGCGATCGCTTCAGTCTACGAGACGAGAACGATCGCTTGGTCAACGAGATCAATCATCTAAGCAAGCAAATCCTCCTGCTGAAAGTTCATGACTGTCATTCCAGTGCCTGCCAACCGCCTGGTGTGAACGGCGTCACCGTTGCCACCGGTGTGCCGACCCAAGACGCATCCGTTCAGCATGTGGCCACGGCAGATCGTCCGGTGAGTCCGAATGTCATCGGCAGTAGCTCACGCACGCGACTGCTTGAACAGCAAGTCAGCGTGCTGCAGGACCTGCTTCGACGCTTTCGCTCGCAGTGGAAGAAGGAGCGCAGCGCTCGCCGAGCTGCGGAAAGCGAGAAGGTCCATCTGATTGGCCGGATGGAGAGCATGCAGTCAAAGTTGACTCGACAGTGTGAAGCATGCCTCCAGAAGACTGAGGCGGCCATGGCTGACGAGTTCTCCGTGTGGAGTCTGAGCGATACCATGTGCAAGGCTCTGTTTGAGCGGGCGGCGCAGGACTCAATCGATGACTGCAACGTCGACGATGTGGAGCAGCTGTGCTTTGCAATAATGCACCGCGTCGTGGACAGCTGGACGACGGACAACGGCAAGCGAATGCAGCTTCATGACTGGCTCATGAGCGCCGTTCGTGGCACTGGGAAGCAACGGCCGTTGCAGCTGTTCGACCTCTCAAGCGAGATTGCCGCTGGTTTTCAGACCGTATTGGCTCCAATTCTTTGCGAGCAGTTTGGCGTCAAAATCCAGGTGGAGAAACGGCTTCGGCACGTGATCGTGACCGATCTCAAGCTGAATGTGGCCGGCACCAACAAAGAGAACACCAAGGTGTGCCAACAGCGCATCGATCGATCGCTGCTAAGACTCGGCGACGTCGAGACAACATGGATGGAAAGTAAGGATTGGGTAGACAGCTTTGCTCGCCGCAGAGCTGCTCGCATGTGCACTAGCATCTAATCCACCCTCGTTAACGAATGGAATGGCTACATCTCTCACGTTTGAATCATAGACTTCGATTTCCATTCTGCGCCTGGTCGTCGTCCTCGGACACGATCGTATGGCGGTACTCGTCGTCTTCGTCCCCGATCATCCGGTAGTCTGGACGGACTGGGCCACGCTGCATCATGGCTGGCTGCCGATAGACGTTATCCAGGAAGTAGAACGTGGCATTCGGGTCTCGTCGGCCGCGAACAGAGTCCAAATGCACGCAATCCGCCAGCGGTAGGTACTTGGCAACACGCGGGAACAAGCGTTCGACATAGTAGTGGAACAGCAGAATGACGCCGATGAGCACGAGCACGAGCACTGACTGGATCGCGACTTTCTTGAGCGAGAGCAGGCCGATCATGGTCAACTGGGCGACCACCAGAGCGACGATCAAGAACTTGTACAGCCGCGGCCAGAAGGCTCCTAGCGCGAACGACGTCGACTGGTAGACGTACAGCACTTGACGTCGGTATATCAGCTCGGCTACGAGGAAGTACAAGCCAGTGAAGTAGCAGACGAGCGGCGCGATTGACGCAAACGTGAGCGTGACGAGTAGCACAAGAAAAGCATCAGCCAGCGGGCTCGTAGGGTCGAACGGGTCCGTGAACGCAATGTAGCGCAATCCGATCCACTTTGCCTCGCGCTCACGACGCGTGCGCTTGGGAGCCAGAAGGAAGAAGAGCACCGACAGCACGGCGGGAACCACGCGCAGCAACTCGAGAACGAGGGTCAAGCCAGTGAGCACCAGCACGTACGATATGAAGAAAGTCGACTGCTGCGGCATGCTGTGGCCCAGCATGTTGATGAGCAGCTTCGGCTGGTCGATAATGTCCTTGATACTGTCAAATATGGTGCCAGCAATCACCAGAACGAAGAAGATTTGCACCAGCTGAAACCATGCCAGCTTGGTGAAGAGGGAAGCGCGCACCTCTGTGGTTGATGGGTGGCCCTCTCGAGCAGACAGGAGACCGAAAACAACCGGTGCGAGTGCTTTAAGGACGGCGAGAGCGAGCGGGGCTAGCTGCTTGAAGATTTCCTGTAAAATTGGGTACTGGTCGAATGCTTTGTTCAGGAACGGCAGCGAACGGCGCAGCGATTCAACCGTGGCCAACGAAGCCACAAACGCCGTCGGGATCGTCCAGAAAATTACGATAGCCGCCGAGATGGCGGACGAGACAAGGGTCCCTGCTGCGCGCGTTCGGTAGGCCAGACCGATATTCTCCCACTTGACATCGTCCACGTGCGGTGCCGGCGTCACGGCCAACGACACGGAGTCTCCTACCTGCAGCGCCTGTTGAGCCACTTGAGCCGACTTGAGCGATGTGAAGGAAATGAATGCCGCGCGCCGCATCACACGCATCGGGTTTTCCTTCCTGGCAGCATCTCGCTCGTTTTGAGTCATCTCGTGCTCTTGGCGTCGCAGGTCTCGGTCATTTACCTCTTCATTGTCTTCGCTCAGATAATCTGCACTGCTACGGCGCGCGAACATGTCGTCACTCTGCGAAAAGAACGGCTTCTTGTCGTCGTCCGTATTCGCACCGCTCGAGACCAACTGGCTGAGCTCACTATCACCCACTTGCGCGTCAAGACGCCGCTGGGCTTTCTCAATACTCTTGACTTCGCTCTCCACGCGCTGATTCATAACGTTCAACTGCTCTTCGTACGCCGTAATCGAGTCGACACTGCGTCCAAAGCTTCCTTTACGACATTTCAACATCCCGACAAAAGATCTCCCGTCGTGGTGCCTCGGTCGCTTGCCTGTCGCGTCAAGCGTTGCCAAGGCATGCTCCAGTTTGTCGCGAACTTTCTCGCGCTCGGACACATAACTCTCCAGCTCGGAGCATTCGACGGCGATATACACGTCGCGCACAGCTCCCGGAAAGACCTTGTCAATGTACGCGCCGAGCGCCTGACGCGTCCGGAGAGCGGTGGGAATGTCATTGACCAGGATCGAGTACTGCTGCGCATCGGCTCTTCCCAGTAGCTCGTGACGCCAAGCAATGTAGGTCCTGTACTCTTGGAGTATTAGGTACAGTGCGAAGAGCGACACGATGAAGGCAGCGGTGGTGGACGCCCAAAGGCGGTTGTCATTGGCAGGGACATTCGACATCGAGAGCTGCGTCACGGGGTCCACGTGCGTGCGTCTCAGTGTCGGCGCCTTGGCGGTGGCGTACAGCGGAAAGAGCACGGCCGACAGCGCGACGGCCAGCAGCGCGATCTTCTGTCCGAGCCGCAGGAACCGCAGGAAGCTGAGCGTGTCTAGCCCACAGCGCTCCATGATCTCGTCGTCCGAAACGCTCCATACCGTCCGCATCCACCCAAATGGCCGCGATTTGGCGCGGCGACCGCCCGTGCGGCCCATGGTCGTGGGCCAGAAGCTGCCGTCTCTGGCGTCGGCGTCGCGCGGGTCGTACGCGGTGCGGCAGCATCGCCGCAGACATTCGAACGCCAGCAACCCGGCCGCCAGCAGGGGAAGGTAGATGGATGCGCTGGTCTTGAGCGTGCCGCTCGGGTCGGCGTTGGCCGCCGCCGCCTGCTCCTGTGTCGAGCTCATCTCTGCTTCAGCTCAATCGGAGACTTCAATGCTGATCTTGGGTGGAAATCGAATTGTGGCTGCGACGGTGGAAGTCAAATTGTGGCTGCAACGGTGGAAATCAAACTCAGATCTGGCGGTTGGGAAATGGCACATCTTCCTCGAGAGAGTGACATACGGAATCATGTCATTCTTTACGCTCGCTTCGCCTTGGGAGTTACCTCGTTTTGCCAACTTTACTACGAGTTAGTGGGTCGGGCACTCGTGGGCCTGTAGCGCCCACCATAAGTAAAACCGCTGGCGGACAGGACTCCGCGACGAAGGCTTCGCCGGTAATGCATGAGAGCGCTCTACAAGAGCAACCCCATGTTCTTGTGGAAGATGTTGCGCACTGCGTTCACGTCTCGGTCGTACACTGCCAGACATCTGCCGCACCGAAAGACCTCGCTGCCGCCGAGGTTGTTTTTTATGGTTCCGCAACCCGAACAAGTCTTCGACGTGTACTCCTCCTCGCACTCGACCAGCCGTCCGCCCGCGCGCTCCATCTTGTACTTCAGGAGCATCTTGAAGCGATAGTGAGCCTGCGCCAGCATAGCCCTCGCGGTCGGGCTTCAAATCTTTCTCTTCTGGACCGAGGTCTCCGGGGTGGCGTCTGCTGCTGCCTCCAAGAAATACCGTCGCACCATCT
>JAADXC010000551.1:0-18492 GCA_023336425.1 Phytopythium cucurbitacearum (nom. inval.) | reverse complement strand
GTGAGCAGAGCACTTTGATGCGACGTACCATCATCCTCGTTCGAAGAATGATTGTCTGTGAAATAAAACCCAACCGTCGCATCAGCATGCAGCTGGGTAAAACTTTCACATACAGGAAAAAAACACGGGGTGTTCCAATCAATCATAAAAACCCAGCATAGACTTCCGCAGGTTCCGGCTAGGTGCGCGCAAACCTACCTCTCAATACACTTGATTATGTTACAACTCATGCCGCCGATTAGCTGCCGACCTGATCTGCGTGGATTGGTTGATATTCGACGAACTAATGCCAAAAATGACACGTCGGATTGGCTGATATGAAGTGATATGTGCCTCGGATTGGATAATAATCGATCGCTGCGATGTGCTGCTGCCGACCCCGACGTCGGGGTACTCACTTTGGCAGCTCATGGGCGGCAGCTAATCGATGTATTATCTTAACATAGTACATTTTTGTATTGATTACGGTTCGCTATTGTGCCACACTACATACAAGTCGACAATCACTTATTTTCGTACATCTGCTCGATGTGGCCGATCGAACTTAAGATCACATGTACTGGTTCATGGTAATTAGTCACCGGGTACTTAGTTAAGGATATTGCGATTAGCTGCCGAATACGTCGGCACATAGCGGCAGCTCATAGCCGAAATCCCCTTTTCAACGAATCAACGTTCTGAACACTGAAAACAAATACTCGATTTGGACGAATCGTCGAGGTCGACCCTTCTTAATGCATATCCCTATAATATCAATCATGGTTAACTAACTACATTAGCGCCTTCGAAACTCGCATTGATACATACACCCGTTATTTGAGTGCATTGTCCGTAAACAACTGTCGCCTCGGATTAACTGTTATGAACATGCAACGAAATGATACCGGGGGAGCAAATGGAGGCGTATCTATTTGACATGCCTGCATTGTCGCATGCATTGCTGACTGAATTGCCGACTGCATTGCCGACTTGCAGCGATCTAAAATCTAGTGCGAAGACGGTCGCTCTCACGCGAGCGTCTTCTTCTCGTCCTGCACGGACAGCATCGGCGCCGACAGCGACTCGTGGTGGCTCGGCAGGCGCTGGCGCAGCAGCTCGCTCCAGCCGGTGCGGCCCGCCGCGTGGCTGAAACCGTAGGCAAAGTACGAGAGCGCGGCGACGGCGACCCACGCACAGCTCAGCCCAAGCGCGAGGTGCGCGATCTGCGAGATCATGTACCAGTCGGCGAGGATGCAGATGGCCGGGATGTACGGCACGAGCGGCGCGGCGAACAGTCCCGGCGAGTTGGCCGACTGCGGACACTTGACACCGAGCACGATGGTGAGACCGGCGGTGATGGCCAGGAAGATGATGGCGAGGATCAGGCAGGCGTCAGACGAGTGGTTCTCGTAGCCCTCCTGGTAGAGGAAGGCCGTGAGTCCGGCCGAGACGACGATGGCTCCCGTGAGCTTTGGCGCGAGGCTCGGCGACGCCGTCTTGGTGCGCACCATGACGAGCGACACGTTGGCGATGATGAAGGACGCCATGACGCCAAAGTTGACAATGTCCCACAGCGTGTCGAACGGGACGACGAACGCCACGATGGTGAAGAAGATCCCCGTGAGCAGGATGTTGCGGAAGAGGTTGCCCTTGGCGTCGACGACGGCGAACACGCTCGGCATGAGGCCGTCGCACGCGAGCGCGTAGTTGAGCCGCGGCTGCGCGAGGAAGCCGATGAGCGCGACGACCGGCATGGTCACGACCTCACCGGCGCGGACGATGACGCCGGCCCACTTCCAGCCGTGGCCCTCGAACCCGTCGCCGAAGCTGCCGGCGTCCAGGTAGTTGACCATACCAGACAGCACGAGCGAGCAGAGGCAGCTGAGCACCATGGTGCCGATGACGACGGCCATGACGGCGATAGGCATGATCTTCTTGGGGTTCTTGGTCTCGCCCGCCAGACAGCACACCTCGTCGAAGCCGACGTAGCCGAAGAACGCCTGCGACGCGCCGGTGATGATCCCCTGCGTGCCGAACGTGAGCGAGCCGTCCAGCTCGGCGCGCGCCGGGATGAACGGCGACAAGTTGGACGAGTCGAGCGCCGCAAAACCCGCGATAATGATGAAGGCGACGACGCCGATCTTGATGATCGTGATCGTGTTGACGAACGCCTTGCCGAAGCGCACGCCGATGAGCAGCACGACCATGCTGAGGAACTGGATGAGTCCACCAAGCAGGTTGGCGTACGGGTAGTTGATCCAGCTGTAGTTGCCGTTCGGGTGATCCAGCAGCAGCCACTCCTCGACCTTGTCTCCCCAGCTGCGCGCGACGCCGGCGCCGGAGACGGCGTACTCGAGCGTGAGCAGCCAGGCCGCGATCACGGCCGGCAGCTCGCCGATCGTGTGATACGCGTACGCGTAGGTGCTTCCCGACGACGGGATGCGGGTCGACAGCTCCATGTAGGCGAGCGCGTTGAGGGAGCAGATGATGCCGCCGATGAGCCACGAGATGACCGCGGCCGGACCTGCCGTCTCCGAGATGATGGAGCCGGCGGTCGAGAAGATGCCGCTGCCGATCGTGCCGCCGATGCCGATGCAGCACAGGTCGAAGAGCGTGAGCGTGCGCGGCAGGTCCTGCGACTTCTCCTCGGCGTGGATCACCGCCATCGGCTTGGTGCGCCACACATTCGACATGGCTGCGCTAGTGTCCGGTGTGGCTTGCGCTCGGCACGTGGGTCTCGGAGCCTGGAGCTTGGAGCTTGGGCTGTCTGCGGCGTCCGGCGCAACTTGGAGAGTGCGGCTCGGCAGTCGAGTCGAATGAGAGGGCTCGCGCCGTGTCCCTGTCCAGTCGATGCACCGAGTCCGGCGTTGTGACCCTGTGCATGCGGGTCCGGCGTTGTGGTACTGAGCGCAAGTGAGCCAGAGCGCGGCGCTGCTTCAGCTGTTTCTCCACTTGACCCGCGCAGATCTGCAGCTGGCGCTGGATCTCTCTCGAGCCCGCGCTCTGTACCATGCGATCTGGCCTATGACTCGGACGCTACTCGTCACGTCAGCGATCTCGCTCAAGCTTCGAGGTCTCGAGGGTGAGTCCTCCCGCGCACGTTGGATGAGGTCGGGCTCGACGGGCGGATGGAACCATCGTGGCTGTTACATGCAGCACAGCGGGAGGAGCCGATGGGTGACTTGTCGATTTTGCCTGGCTCGATGCCTTCCTGTCTCTGGAGGAGATGCGCAACAGCAGTGAATTTTGTTCACACGAGCAGCCATCCGTCTCGCCAGCAAGCGCACGCGACGCCACAGCCGCCACGTGAAGGTTCCAATCAGCAGCAGGACAGGAATGCTTCCCAGCCGAGTGTGTGTGTGATAGAGTGCAGAGCAAATCCTACCCGATCGTGTATGCTCCAGTCATTCTTGTACATGGATCTACTGCCGCCACCATGTCCATATACAAACTCTTTCCTTGTTGATCGATTGAAGAGCATATCTCTCTTCAACTGAAAACTCCATTATAGAGCAGGTTCGATCGCTTCCGAAGGTGCTCACTTTTCGGAGAAGGGAGGGCGGCGCAGCAGCATGAGCAAGGGGAAGGAGGAGCTGCCGCGCGGGTGGAAGGAGGTGGAGAGCAAGTCTCGGCCGGGAAAGGTTTACTTCCTGCACGTCAAGACGGGCGACAAGACGTGGAAGCTGTCGCACGTGCACGCGAAGGAGCGCGAGTACCGCAACAAGGCGTCGGCGGCGAAAGCGGCCAAGGCGGCGGACCGCGGCAAGAGCGGACGCCACACGGGCGAGAGTGTGCAGGCGCTGCACATCCTCGTCAAGCACGCCGAGTCGCGGCGGCCGTCGTCCTGGCGGCAGGAGACTATCACGCGCAGCAAGGCTGTCGCGGTGGCCAAGGCCGACGGCATCCGCGACAAGCTCGTTGCCTGCGCCAAGGAACAGCCCGATGTGCGTGGGTCCTGTGGCCGCTGTGTCGCGTCCAGCGGTGCATAACTAACCCTTGTGGATCGGTGCAGGGCAACCGCAAGGCCGTGCGGGAGTTGTTTGAGGAGATCGCCAAGGAGGAGAGCGACTGCAGCAGGTAACTGGCGATGGATGCGCGCGCTTGCCTCGGATGGATTGGATGGATGACTGATCGGCGTTGGCTGCGTAGCGCCAAGCGCGGCGGCGACCTTGGCGTGTTTGGACGCGGCAAGATGACTCCCCCTTTCGAGTCCGCGGCATTTGCGCTCAAAGTTGGCGAGCTGAGCGAACTCGTCGAGAGCGACAGCGGCGTCCACATCATTTTGCGCGTCGCATAGTCGGCTGGACAGAGAACCCGCGTTCGAGCTCGAGAGCGTACGCGTCCTATCGTTGGGTGGCACTGCGCTCTCCTGCTGACGACTGTGTGGATTATTGGCGAGTGCCGCCTGCACGTGAGCCCATCTACCGAGTAGACTCGCGAGTGAGGGGCTCTAGACATGGGGGACGCGCGAGCATACACATGCAATGCCAATCCTCTATTACAGACACTAGTGACCCCTTCACGCGCGGCACGCTCACAGAGCGAAGACCTTGGAGAAGGCGTCGGCCTCGTGCTCGTCGGTCGCGGCCGAGAAGAGCGACGTCGGTGCGTGGAAGGCCAGCGGCACGCGACCCTTCTCCTTGCGCTTGAGTTGCTTGTCGAACAGGCTCTTGTACGAGATGTCCATGCTGTCGTCGAGGTCGAGGAACTGCTGTCGCAGCTTGTCTTCGAACAGCTTGGCCTGGACGGCCACATCGGCGTTGTAATGGAGCCTCATCGAGTGCAGTTCCCAGAGCGAGCTCTGCAGCGCGTTGCACTTCATCGGGTCCTTCTCGTCGTTCACGAACGGGTCGCGGCCGTCCTGGAGCTCGATCGTCGTCTTCTGCTTGGACAGTTTCTTGGACGCGGCGTCCACGGCGTTGGCGTTCGCAAGCTCCTGTCGGCGCTGGGCTGCCTTCTCGGCCGCTGAGGCTGCACCCGTGCGGTGGATGAGCTGGATGCACTCCTTGTGTCGCAGGATGAGGTTGTAGACCATCGGGACGATGAAGAGGATGGCACCCGGCTCAGCAGTGAGCGCGCTGCGAGAGAGGCGCTTGGCGAACGCAGCCACCATGTAGGCCGGCAAGTGAGTCGACGAGAGGAAGAGGTCGAGCAGTCCAAAGAACCGCGCGCGCTGCGCGGCCGTCAGCAGCACCGGGTCATCCAGCAGCTGGTACAGCTTGTTGTAGAAGTCTGGGTAGTCAAAGTTGTAGTCCTGGATCAGGATGAATAGACTGTTCAGCGCCAGGAGGCTCGTGACGCCGCCAATGTTGTACGAGTCGGTGAGGAAGTCGGCGAGCAGCAGCGGGTTCACCAGGTGCGGCATGATTTCGTCGGGCAACTGCACCAGAATACGCTTGTACGCGTCCTGCGGGAGCCGGTGCCGTAGCAGCGCAACCCACGCCATGCTGAACGCGTGCTGGTGGTACTTGACCTTGCAGAGTCCATGGGTTTTGCCTCCCTTGGTCTTGGCGCCAGCAGCCTGCGCATCGGCCTTGCGCTTGTCGCCAGGTTTGGTGGCGTCACCCTCCTCCGCATCATCTTCTGAGTCGTCGTCATCGCTCATGTCGTCGTCTTCGTTCGCGACGCCGTCGGTAGTCGGCTCGATCAAGAACGACGAAATGTCCTCCACCTGCTCTGGCATCTGCACCATACGCAGCATCCGCAACGCATTCGAGACGACCAGCGGCTCGGCGTCCTTGGATGCGCGCTCGCTCTCCAAGATCTGCGCGAGGTTCTTCAGCTGTTCACGAAGTGGAAAGTGTCAGTGACCCTCGAACGGTTAGGCGACGATGCATTGAGTGGCGGGTGGTGTACCATGTAGTACTGGACGTCGACATAGGCGGACACGTACTCGCCCTTGAACACCTTGGCGACTTCGCCCTTGAACGTCTCGCTCGTCACGAGCTGCTGCACCACGCGCTTGAACGTCTCGTTGCCAAAGGCCACGCCTCCAGCCTGGCGAATCTCGCCCTCGCGCGCCACAAACTCCATCAAGGTTCGCAGCGCACCGACCTGCAAGTTGGCGTCGCCGCGCGAGCCGTGCAGCCACTCGAGCATCTCCTTGACGAACGAGGTGTAGACACTCCAGAGCCACTTGCGGAACTTGTCGACCGCGTCTGCGCTCTCGCTGGGCTTGGCCTTCTTGGCGCCATTGGCGGCTGATGAGGCGCCGCGCAGGTCACCTTTCTCGAGGAAGAACAGCAGCAGCCGACGAATGCTCTGCATCGCCGCCTGCGCCAGGGTCTGTTCGTTCAGAGACGAGCACCAAAAAAGCGTTAGTATACGCATATAATACCGCATTGTTGGCTGCAAGAAGCGCTCACGCACCTTGTCATTTTGTTTGAGTGCCTTCACGAGCTTGGGGAGCTCTGCGTCGATCGACCGCAACACAGCAGGATTCAATGAGTATGCGACGTATCGCTACGGATTCAGTAGGCGCTGGGTGCTTACCATTGACCTGCTTGACATCCTCCTTGATACGAGCCTCGAGCTGCTTGATCTCGGCCACGGACGCCATCGCTACCCTTCGCGTCTGGAGCACTCGGCGGCGACCAACGGATTGGCAGTCGAATGAGCGCTTCGAAGAAACATTTATCCGCTAGTGTGCATTTAACATTCATGACATATCACGATATTGTCGATACCGACAGATAAACAGACCAGGATTGGCTGAAATGGGTCGTTCGAAGCATTTTCGGTGCACGCAGAAAAAGGGGGCACGAGCGGCGGACCAAACACGGGACAACCGAGGAAGAGGGACCGACCCGCCGTGCCGCCACCGAGGAAGCCGCCACCGCTGTGAAGGCGGCGCCACGCGACCGGCGGCCGCGATGGACGCGGCGGAAGACCGCGACCTGTCCGATAGCGACTACCTGCGCTTCCTGCGCGGCCTTCGTCCCGCCGACGACGGTACCATCCAGACTCCAACCGGTACGTTGCTTTGAGCGATTCTCCTCTCTATATACAGGCTCTTCTTTTCGGTGCCGGTCTGGGCCGCACCGTGTGGAGAGCCGTGTTCTTGGTTGATCCGCTTCCGTGTAGGACGATAATGTGCGGTGGGTACTGACTCGGTATGTGTGTTTGTTCGCGTTTTGTGCCTGCAGGGGATGACCTGAGCGCCGCGCAAGCCGCCGAGCTCGACTTCCGCACGTCGTTCCCCACAGCGGACGCGCTCCCAGACCTGGACGCCGAGCTGCAGCACGAGGAGGCGCAGGACAGCACCGAGTTCGATCGTATCTTGCTGAGCCATGCCGACAAGGAGGCAGGTCGAGATGGAGAGGTGTCGCCGTCCGCTGTCGCGGCTGCGGTTGCTCACGCAACGGCGGTGGCTCGCGCGAGAGCGTACGACGAAGTGACGGACGAAGATGCGGCAGTGGCCGCCGCCGCGGTGGACGACGTCGGGCTGAAGCTGCCGGTGACTACCGAAGGCGACGACAGTACGGACCATGGCGGCGACGACAGTGAGATGGCGGTCAACTCGAAGGATCGGTGCCGGTACTACGGCAAGAACCGAGCGCGGTGTCCCCGCGTGGCCACAGGTTTTGATGGACGGTGCGCCATCCACAAGCACAGCCAGTTTTGCAAACACCCGCGCTGCAACAAGTTCAACCAGGGCAACGGCTACTGTATCAAGCACGGCGGTGGCAAGAAGTGCAAGCACGACGGATGCGAGAAGCAGGTGCAGGGGTACGGGTACTGCTCTGGTCATGGCGGGAAGCCTCTGTGTCCTGTGGAGGGTTGTGAGAACAAGCGCATGGAAGGCGGGTATGTGAGACACATGTGTGTGCTTGCTAAGGCATGTTGGCAGTTATTCACGAGTTGTTCTGGTGATGGTTGAACAGGTTCTGCAAAGCCCATGGTGGTGGCCGCTACTGCCAGTTCGTCGGATGCAAGAAGCGCGATATCGGCGGAGGTTTCTGCATTGCGCACGGCGGCGGTAAGAAGTGCAAAGCCAAGGACTGCACCAAGGTGGATCGTGGCGGCGGGTACTGCAAGCGGCACGGCGGCGGCAAGAAGTGCGAGGTGGACGACTGCCGCAGTTGGGCGATCGGCGGCGGCATATGTGCGGAGCACAAGGGTCCGGGCAAGCGCTGCAAGACGATCGGATGCACCAAGTACGATCTCGGTGGTGGCCACTGCATCGCCCACGGTGGCGGACGGAAGTGCATCGTGGAGGGCTGCAACAAGATACGACAGCTCAACAAGCGGTGCCGCGGCCACGGCGGCAAGCTCATGTGCACAGTGGATGGGTGCGAGCGCGCGGCGCAGAACTTCAAGCTGTGCAAGACACACGGCGGCGGTAAGCGGTGCATGCAGGAGGGATGCGAGAACATGCAGAAGGGCGGCGGCTTTTGTATTCGCCATGGTGGCGGCACCAAGTGTCGCGCTGACGGATGTGCGGCCGTCGAGCGTGGCGGTGGGTTCTGTAAGGCTCACGGCGGCGGAAAGAAGTGCGCGGAGAGGTACTGCAAGAAGTGGGTGGTCGGCGGCGGGTTCTGCGCGGACCACCTGGACCTGGCGCTGACGCACCAGACCGAGGAGATGTCGCGGCTGGCCGCCAACTACACGTATTTAAACGGCGAGTCGGTGGCGTTGTAGCGCAGCGCGTGGCGGCGGCAGTGCAGTCATCGCCACGACGAACCACCTTCTCTCTTTTGTATACAGTGTAGCTTGTCTGTGTGCCTATCAGCTACTAGGTTGCAGCGTGTGAACCATAGTAATGCCAATCCGGCCTGTTTTCTAAGTGAGATCAGCGGTTGGTGAGTAAGTCTCGCTCGTTGGAGACACCATCCTCGTGGCAACCGCTATCTCGTTGACTTGTTTTGTGAGCGAATCGACGGAACTCGAGTCTGCGGACGACTGGACGAAGGAAGAACCTCACGAGTTCGTCAAAGATGTCTCAGCGCAAACCCAATGCGATCGATCAGATTAGTCAGGCTCGTGGTGTTCTTGCTTGATTGGGATTAGAGCGAAGAAGGTGGCGAATGCGAGGAAGCCATGTCGATTGGGAAGCCATGTCGATTGGATGCATCGATTCCACTTCAACATGTTGACTCCCCCGTGAAAATGACTAGTACAAGTCACTTTAGCGAGTTTTTTTCTCCCATTTTCTCCTGGTGGTCACTCCAATAGCAATCAGGCAGTCAGGAATGCACCAGCGGCGCGCCGGCGGCGATCGGGAACGGCGCTACTCCGACCGGCGGCGGGTCGCGGGGGACAGCGGCGCCTCCGCGCTGGCTGCCATGGGTCCCACGAGCGACCAGTTCTTCCGCCAGCGACCGACGGCCACGACGGCGATCCCTCGTCGTCCGCAGTCCGAGCGCCGACCACCGGCACACCAGTACTACCCGAACGGCCAGTTCCACATGCTCAGCAGCAGCCCCGTGGCGCTGTCGCCGAGCCTGTCGCCGCTGTATCGGCCGCCTAACGTCCAGCCAGCGCCGTCATCATCGTCGGGCACGACGTCGGCGGTGCAGGCAGCAGTGGACGAGGAGGTCGGCCAGCTCTTCACGATGCACCTGCCCGTCTTCTTTGACGCGCTGGAAAAGTTCCAGTACCACCAGGTAGACTGGCAGTGGAGGTGTTGCAATTGAAGAGGTGTTCATGTGGCTGGTGTGGTGGGATGCAGGCGTTGGCAGGACTGGACGCGAGCAGCAAGAGCGCGTGGAAGGGATACAGCGCCTTCTCCGTGATGCTCAACCTCGGCGCCTCCTGTGAAAGCACGTGAGTAGCCTGCCGTGGCCTACATGCATGACCACAATCTCGATCCTGACCGATTGTACTGGATGCGGTGATCTGCAGCTACCATTCGATGAAGTACCTGGAGCCCGATCTGCTGTCGACCAACACGATCGAGCAAATGTACGACAAGCTCGTCGTGCTGCTGAACCATTTGGCCGACGAGCTGCGTCCGATCGTCGAGCGTCAGAGCCACCACTACCCAGTGGTGGCCAAGTCCCCGAACATGAACGGCAGTGCAAACTCGGCGCCAGCTAGCGGAGGCAGCGATGACAACAGCTACGAAGATGGCAGCAGCGACCGCATGCTCATGATGGAGATTGCCATGTGCGGCGATATGAGCTACTACGTGGAGCTGCTTGAGCAGAGCGCCGAGTTCTTTTCGGTGCGACCACCCTGCATCCGATGCATCGCGTTTCCTCAAAAGCACACATTCTGACTGTTTGTTCTGTCTTTGCGTGGTCGTCAGCTACGCATCCCAATGCTGCAGTTGTATCGCAGACTTGCGCGATCGAGTGTGCCTCGCGACTACCGAAGTGTAGGACTTTTATGGCGACTTGATGCTTGACTCGAGCTGACAAAGCTGTGATCGTTGTACAGACGCTGAAGCTACTAGAAGCCTTGCTGCTTCGCTTCGACATGTTTGACCACCCGCTGTTGGAAACAATGAAGCAGTCGGCGATAGAGGAGTTGAGCACGGTGCACGCGGCGATTCAGTGCGACATCCACGTGGGCCAGTACGACTTTACACGCTCCATGGCGGCGTTGCACAAGCTCAAGGTGCAGCTTCGGTCTTGGAGCGACCACATCGATGCGGTGTCGGACTATCCCATGTTCGACGAACCGATCGACGAACCACTGTTACTGCCGGACGAAGACACGCACGATGCAGCGATGTCGGACTCGATGTACTCGAGCACGAGTTTCTCCAATCAGTCGACGTCGTCGTTTCTGAGAGGCGGGCAGCTTCCGTTCACGTCAACAAACGGCAGCGAGTCGTTCGCTCCGCCGGCCATATCCAGTTCAGTGCTGTCCAGCAGCGGGCTGCTCTACTCCACCAGCCGGTACGCGAGCATGGGGGACACTGCGTACGACAATAACGACGACACAGCGATGTTCGAGAAGCAGTCATCGCTGTTGTCGGCGGAGAGCAACGTGAGCCCAGTGTCGGAGGCAGCACCGAGGTACGCGTTGTTTGAGTTTGTGAATGGTATCACTGGTAGCTAAGAGACAAAGGTATGCTGTATTGGTCGCAGTGGTACGCTGACGCGACTGCTGTCGCAGAGCAACATCCTGAAGCGAAGCGGCCTCTTGACGTCTGCTCTGCCGATCCCGTTCCCAGCCAAGGGTCTCGTACAAAAGCCTGGCGATCCGTACACGAGCAGTGGCGGGGTCAATTCAGTGCCAAGCAACACTTTGGAGCAAGCGATCCTTGGTGGAGGAAGCGGGTCGACAACCGCTGGTGGCGGCAGTGGACAAGGAAGTGGCGCAGGTGGAGGGGGTGGCAGTGGCGGAGTCAATGGCGCCAATACTCTAGCGGCCGAGATGATCGCGCTGTCGGTCAAGAAGCAAGAGCGTGATGACGGGTTCGCGCTTCCCGTGTACCAGTGGTCTCGACGGTTCTTTCGCTCGCTGCTCGCCAAGTACACGCTGTACTTTTACCAGTGGCTCGACCCGTACGAACGCTCGGATGACTACCTGTCGCTGGACTTGACGCGGTTCGTGCGCACTCCGCTTGGCATTTCGTACTTGCAGCTCATGGATGTGCTGCTCTCGCGAGGATGTAAGTGCGTTGCATCTCTGTTCGCTAGATCCGTGGCTGACACTGTTGATGCTCCATTGGTAGCTCACCGAAGCGATGATGTCAAAACACACGTCATGCTTCTCCTCGAGACGCAACAGCTCGACGACAGGGGTGCTCACTACTACCAGAGTGGGTACTTGTGTCCCAGCTCGAGCAAAACGCGCTCGAAACGGCCTGAACTCGACGACGACGAGTCGACTTCGGCGGATGCAGTCTCGCCTAAAGAAGCGGCCGGTTTTGCAGACCACCACGGTAGCACAGAGGCAACAGCTGTGCAAGGCAATCAGTACTCGCTGTTCATGCAGGTTGACCGCGAGCAAGACGAGGAGCATGGCGACTTCTCTGAGCTCTGGGGTCTGCGGAGCTGGCCGGCGGTGTTTAGCTACCCAGCCGGCCCGCTCCCGCTGGAGCATTGGCCGAACCTGGTCAGCCTCATTATGGACAATCGTACGGCAATCAACTCGTATCGACCAGCGTACGTATTGACAGAAGGTTCGGAGACATTGGTCTCTGGTCACTCACTGATTTGCACGATACTCTCTGTTCAACAGGTTCACCCACACGGAGCGCAAGATGAAGACCGTCTACTTCATATCGCGCGTGGACGACGCCATGTTTCTGGTGCTGCTGATCGAGGGCACTCGCCGACCCAACGAAAAGATCGCACAGGTAACACGGATGCTCGAGGTGGAAGGCTCTCAAGTGTTCCAAGTGCTCACCACGCTTCTCTAATGCGAAACCAGGACTTCATGCAGAGCGTCACTGAAAACCTCCAGCACTCTGGGGTGTTCGAACCGCGAGTGGCGCCGCTGTCCAGCCATTCGAGCTCTTTGTAGATCTGAACCCTCGGTCGTGTACGTGGTGGGTAACAAACGATTTTGGCTGCTGTTTAAATATGTAACAAGAACCTAGCGGCGAGCTGCTCGTGGTTGTTGGCGAGCTGTTCTCCACGCTGGAATAACTGTAGACGTCGAGGAAGCACGTCGATCGACTACAGGATGTACACGGGCTTGACGTCCGACGCGGCGAAAACTTCCTGGGTGTCCAGACACTTGATCATGCCGTCCTGGCTGCGCTGAGCGAGCTGGTCAATGCCTTGGCGACTATACACTCGGCCGTTCGGAAGCACGACCGGCGGGTTGTTCTCGTCCATGACGTTGTGAGTCACGCGGCACACGAGCCTCGAGTGCGGGTGGTACGCGAACGGCAGCGTCGAACAGAGCTGGCTGCCGACCTCACTGCACGTAGGACAGACCGGCACACTCTGCTCGGAGTGGGTGTGCGCTAGCTCGCTCAGTGATCCTGCCGTCCGGCTGCCATTGTCCCCGCTGTTCAGCTTGGGCTTCTTGTTGCTCTGCGAGCCAGAATCCAAGTCGACAGAGCCTCCATCGCTCTCGCTCTTCCCTTCATGAGCAAAAGTGGCTTCCTCGCTGGCAGACCGGCTCCTCGCAAGCTTCTTCTTCGACTGGGCGTCTCGAACTCGACGACATGCCCGTGTGTTTAAAGTCGACAGCCCCGTGTGCAGAGCGATGGTCAACGATGGTGGGTTATGGATGCCGTAAACTTCGAAGAACGTCGAGCGAAACATGTCGACAAGCTGCGACCACCGGTCGTTGGCAAACAGCTTGGCGTACGCGTCGAACCCGCACGTCTCGGGAGACTCGAACGCGAGCGCCGTCATGGCCGCCTGCACGTCCTGGATCTGCGCCTGCTTCAGCTGCTCGTTCTCCTGCTGCATGGCCAGCGGCGTCAGGTACGTCTGCGCGTACTGGATAGCCTCGAGGCGTTTGTTGGACCGGATGCACTCGACGACCTCTTGCAGCCGGAGACGAAACTCCAGCGGCGACTGGAGGCGACGCAACCGAGACCCGTTCTGCGCACACCACGCGATCGCAGTCGCCGTGTTGTGCGCCTGCAGGTCCAGCAGCAGCGCGTGACACTCCTTGTACAGTCCGTCGTCTACCAGGTAGCCCACATCTGCTCGCAAAAACGATGAACAACCCACTCGTGAGCGCACCATCCACATTGCAACCAGTCTGCAAACTCAGCAGTACACCTACCATTGCTGTCCTGGACGAGCTTTGAGCTCTCGAACAGACCTTGACGCAGCAAGTAGTCGGCAATCAGGCGATCGTTCATGTCATAGTCTCGTGCCGTCAGCGTGGTGTCCTGGAACTTGGCGGCTTTGTCCTGTGCGTCGCACTCGGTCAGGTACGCTGCGCGCTTGACGCAGGTCTCGAGCGAGTTCTCCTGGTCCTTGACCTTGGCGCCGGCGTCCCGCTTGAGCGACTGGATGGCGTCGGCAATAGTCGCGAGCTTCGCGATGGCTGCGTCCACGTCCATGCGGTGAGCTGGATGCTGCGCCTCGTCCAGCGCCTCGATCTGGCCCGTGATCGTGCCCAACTCGCGCGACAGCTGCTTGTGGTACAGGCGAAACACCTTGTTGGCCTGCTCGAACGGCGAGCGCAGCAGCGGGTAGTTGAGCTCCATCGCTGCTGTCGGGGTCGGCCTTTCCCCCCGAGGTAACCAAGCGACAAGATCCACACAACAGTCAACACCCGAACCAACACCAGAGGTCCAATCGGGCGAGTCACACACACACACACTCGCGATCTCCGTTTACGGGTTAACTCCTGCCTTACGCGCCAGCGATCTGTGGCTCTTCTCTCCTGTTCGCATTATTCCACGCACACAACGTTAGGTGCTCCGCTGCCGGCGGCTTCGCCATGTTGAAGCTGCCGCAGCGGCCGCTCAATGGCCACCAAGGGGAAGCGACCGCCAGCCGCATCACCCCCTCCGTCCTCGCCTGCTACTACTAGGAGAAGCGCATGCAGCGCACGCACCTTTGGCGCTCCGACGGCAGGAACGGGCGGCTCTCGGCCGGGGGAAGGTGCGCTGGCGTTCTTTTTCCGGAATGATGCTCTTCGGCAACATTTTCTTCGCATCTGTGAGAATTGACGACGATTCGATTTTGAATTGGAGAGTGGACCCGAACCGCGAGCCACAACCCGACCCATACTGAAACCCATAGAGCGCGGGTCGGAACGATTGACAAGCATCCGGATAACGGGACTGATCCGGATATCACACTGACTTTCTCCACCCTGACGTCGGCAGCTTCAAGGTGGTTCCAGCATTATTGCATCTCATTCGCCTTTCGAATGTTTCCTAATCAGACAGGTCGGACGGACTTCCATCGTTGATATCTCATGTCAGCATGTAGAGACCAATAACGATTATCGTGCGGCTGATTCGATGCGCCACTGATTCCAAACCAATCTCTGTATTGCCAAATGCAATGCACACGTTTTCACTGCGTCGTCATGTTGTCGAGCCGACAAACACGCGCAGCGACCCAGCGAGCTCATAGAAGAAATGGCAGCGCAACGGACTCTAAGCCACCAACTCCTGCTGTCGAGACGCAGCGATCATTTCTGTAACAGCGAGCACATTTCGTCAATTGGTCGCTCGAAACATGCAAATCACGAAGACAACGCGCGACCAACCTTGCGGCCGAGACGCTTGCGCGCCAGCTTCTTCTGGTTCAGGTCGTCGATCTTCTGCTGCTCCTCGTACGAGAGCGACTCGTACTTCTTGCTCTTCTTCTCCCTGAGCTCCGTCTGGCGACGAGCAAGCTCCTACCATCGCACGTACTTGCATGAGCGACACCAACACGCGGGATAGAACGCACATTACGCACCTCCTGGCTCGTCGTGTCCGACTCCGCTTCTTCCTCTTGCTTCAGCTTCCAGCGGCGCTTCTGCGCGATTTGCTTGGCCTGCACGCACACACCCGCAATACCAGTCACCCACCTACCTATCCAACCCTCGAAATCGAGTGACCCTTACATTCGCCGTCAGCTTGATGGTCGAGCCGATGCCGTCGATGAGCGCCACCACGAGAGGGATCGCCTGGGCTGGCTCCAGCTTCTTCGATCCCTTGGAAAGCTTGAAGCGAACCGTGAGCACATGCTTCTCCGTCTTCGGGAAACCGCTGCATCACAAATGAAGGGGACAATACTGTCAACTCATACAATGATTCAGCACAGCGGAAATAACACAACGCACTTGATCTCGGTCTTGTTGAGGTCGGTGATAACAAAGAACTCGAGGAAGTCCTCCAGATCCTTCACGAGCTGCCGTTCGGGGGTGAGGGGGTTAGATTGCTACTGCAGAACGCACGCTTTGAACGATGCGATACCTTTCGGAACGACGGCGACAGTGCCGCCTTGGCGACATCGGCGCAGTCAGTGGCGACGCACATCGAATCCGGAACGCTCTTCAGCTCGATGCGCTTGGCAGCCGAGATCTACAATCGGATCGGTCAGCTCACTCATGGTAACGTAGTGCAATCTCCAAATCAAGTTGACACCCACCAGCTCGGGGAACTCCTGGCTCAGGTCGCTGAACAAGGTCTTCTTGCTCACGCAGAGGACGAACGGGTCCACGACAGAGGGATCCAAACCCACTTGGAACGTCTGTCGAATGTGCACATCCAGTTGTCAAGTTAGTCAAGAATAACAAGGGGTACAAAACTCGCAGCGTAGAACGCACCACATAGTCGGATCTCGGCACAATGATGCGGAACAGACGCGCGAACAGGTCTTGACGCGAAGCCACCTACAGATCCAGCAGCAAGGCAATACCCTCAGAATCTGACCACACAAGAACGAGAGCGCGGAGAGCATCTCACGTCAAAGTCGACGATGAAGCGCGTGCAGAAACGGCGGCCCGTGCAATAGTACTTGAAGTTGGTCAAACTCTCGTCCATGAGCCCCAGCTTGGCATCCCCCGACAACGCCGTGTACGCGAACTGCTTCTGCAGCAGCGGGTCTGCCTCCTCGGCCCTGCTCCGTCGGACACGCATCGCCTTTGTCAGTACCCATCCCGCCGCCCACACCTTCGGTTTGTCAACGGCACCATTTGAGCGCGACTTGGCGGTTCTGCCGCTTGCCGAGCACGTAGTTGGCGAAGAAGAGGAGCAAGAAGGCCGTGACGCCCGCCTCGATCGACAGGTTCTCCGCTGATGAGAGCCAACGCCATGTTAGATATCAGTTTGCAATGCATACATGGGGGGAGGGACGCCGGTCGTACGGTTCTGGAACGGGATCAGTCCCGTGAGCACACTCGTGACCGACGGACGGTTGGCGAACTGCGGCGGGATCTGGCCCTCGGCCGGTGATGACTCCTAACGCAGGCGATAGTTAGCTACTAGGCAACAACACCCTTATACAACGCGCAGTTGACGTGGCGGTCTCACCTCTTGCTCGACAATGTCAAACTCGTCACTGTCTTGCGCTGCATCCCCATCGCACATCGTTAGAACAGTGCAAAGCGTAGCTCCAGCAGAAGCAACGGGAGGGGGACAGTCCTACCGCGAGCGAAGGCCAGCGCCAGCGCCACGGAGAGCGCCACGAGCAGGCGCGCCACGTTCATTGCTGCGAGAGCTGCTCGAGGGCGTCTCTCAATTCGGAATACACTTGAGCTTTGTGCCCCCTGCACAAGTCGCGCGTGGCGCGTGTCACCACAATAAAACCTTATCGTGTCATAGACATTTATTGTAGGTTTCATACATATTGCCACCTCTAAAAGGAGGCTATTTCCTACATAAAAGTAGGCCTAAAGTGTAATCACTAACCGTCAAACCAATAATGCCGGGATTCCCACACATCCGCCTGAGTGTACCGGCTGTCAACGAGCAACCCCCTTTCTCATCGGGCACTCGAAGACACTTTTCATTGTTGAACCGATCTTGGTCACGGTGTGAACGCTGGATGCCAAGACCCGTAATCGAGATGGAAGATCGTCTGGACCAACATGTTCTTGGACGCGTTCTGGTCGCGATTTACTGTCATACCTTGACAGCCACTGTTTCTGCAGTGAAGTACACTGTAAATCTTGATTCGACGCTCAACTTCGTCCTTGCACATGTGCATCGCGAATTGATACGTCAGCTCACGACGACATTCCGCGTGCAGTTTACTCGTTCGGTATTCTGGAACTGATTGGACCTTGCAGTAGTGCCTCAATTCGCGTTCCAACTTCTTGACGGGGCCGCCTGGGCATTTCTTGATCAGCCCGCCGTAATCCGTTGCACTCCAATCTCCGTAACCAATCAAGGTGTTGGAACCAGCTCTGGCGGTCAACTTCTCGCACAGTTCATGCAACTTCTTCTTCATCATGTTGAATCTTCTGAACCTGAGCTTTCGAAACGGCTTCGCCATCCGAAAGTCCAACAGAAGGTCGAGCCGCGGGATCAGGAATCTCACATACGTCTCCATCAACTCGAGCGAGCTGGTCTTGCGGGTCGGCATATTGCGAATGGCCTCCTTCACCTGCGGGTCGTGATCCATCCAGTGCCGAATCGTTCTGTTGCGCGAGTAGTATTTCGCATCTTGATAGAATTCTCGTGACGAACAGGATAGAGTTTGGCCAAAGTTGCTCGTCGCGACGAATAGATCTCGCCTACCTGGATCCAATCCCCAGATCTCGCCATAGTTGTGCATGCTGGCGTTACCCTTCGTTGGCATTGCAGGCTCCCCCACTACAGAGATCTTCGGCTTACGTAACACAATGCTCACGGCCTTCCCATCCGTTAGGATCTCACCAGCAAACGTACGCGTGTCGGTCTCAAACCTGTCGATGTCGAACAGCTTGCGCCACCACTCGTCCGCGACATCACTCCAGACTGGTCCTCGCTTTGATTTCAAAGGAGGGACCTGGATACCTGCCCGTTTTAATAGCGCATACAGACCGACTGTGCACATCTTGAAATGGGAACATTCAAACCCACGCTTAAGCGGAAGAAGAGAGAACGACCGCAGCTGCTGAAATTCAGGATCATGACGATGGCTGTCGTTCTCTCCTTCGAGGAACTGGAGAAATCGATACGTTGCTGGAAGGATCAAATGTGGCCTCTTCTTGTCGATC
>JAADXC010000550.1:0-18542 GCA_023336425.1 Phytopythium cucurbitacearum (nom. inval.) | reverse complement strand
GTGGTTCGCCGACCAACCGTTTTGTATGGCTCTGGAGATGGCCTGTCCGGCTGGTCTGAGTGCGGCCCGAACCCAGGTGGTGAAATTATACCCTCTGCTCACCGTAAAAACCACTTTTCACCTTCGTCGAAAAGTCTGCATGCAAATCTTTGGCATCATCCCGGTCTTGGCGGGTCTGAGAGGCAGAACCAAGATAATCACGCGACTGACAGAAACAGCGATTTCAGCTTTGAAAGAAGTGCGAATGCTGACATTGTTGGCGATCTTCTTGATGTTTGGCATCAGAGGCCATTCTCCAGCGAACTTGCAGTTGGGCAACTACATTTTTGGGGCGACAAATGGATGCATCAAGTTTTGCTCATACACTGAACTTTGTCCAAACAGCGCCACAACCGTCCAACGAAAGAACAGTAGCCAATGACTCTGACCTGGACCTGCAACAGCCAAATGTTCAAACGGTTAGACAATGATGACAATACGCGTTTCATCGCCAGTCTCGATCAGCGCTCGAGCACATCATATCACCAGGGACTACCTGCACGGAACGACAATCAAATGCGTGTCCGAGCTCATCTGGCGGGAAACCACACCGCTCCAACCATGGAAACTCGAAAAAGGTCGGTTGCCACGGTAGCGCCATCAAAGCTACCTAGCCGACGTCTCCGGTGCTTTTCTGTCGCGTGCGGAGGTACGCACGACATGGTTGCGTCGCACGATGGGATCGCCTCAATGAGCCACCACTAGACATGCTCCAGCTCGAGTTCGGTGACAAAGTCGTTCTTCCGCCTGTATGACAGCCACGCACACATTGGTAGGCTTGGTCACTCTCTCGCTCACTCGGGTGTGTGTTTTCCAGTAAACGCTGCTCGAGCTTCAGTGCTTCAAAATCCCCACACCGCTGCTCTTCTAGGTCGGCTTTGCTCTCCTGTGCTGATGTCACCTTCGATACTCGACTGAAGCTGTCGCTTACACTCGCACTCCCAGGTTCGGCTGTCCAATACCAGCGACGATGCGGCCGAATCGATGCAGTATTGCTCTGTCCAAGAGTTTAGCGCTCTTGAAGGCACAGCGTTCCTTCCGAACTGGATGATGCAGAACATGGGGCGAGGGTTCATTGAGATTTACGATTGTTGTTGCTGTGACGATGCGTCGGCGGCGATGCCGAGCGCGTTAGACTGCTTGCGCTCCCGTGCTGGGTCCAATCGCAACCAAAACCTCCAGTGAGTTGTCGATTGGAGCCGCGTGGTGTGCGCAGGCGTATCCGTCGCGTACCTTCGTCGAGGTTGAGGCGGAAGTTCCAGTTCTCGAGCTCGCGAATCTTGACCTCGAGTTCCTTCTCGCTCAACCGCGACAGCTCTGCGGTGCGCAGTACAATGGCAACGAACAGACCATAAACTGGTTGTCAGTCACTGCATTGCAAGCGACGCTCGAATCGACTGACGAGAACGCACCGATCCAGTCGCGGTCGCCAGTTGCACGCACCGACTTTTGGTGCGCGAGAAAGTCGTACAGCGCGTCCAGCTCCTCCGACAACGGCGCGCTCGGCTCCACCGTCTGCAGTTCGAACCCACCACACACCGGTGAAGCTAGTGAGTCTCTCGCATCCGCACGCACAATGCTCACAGATCCATCCGCCAACCTCTGGGAAGTTGGCTCCGTTCATCATCCCGTTTTTGAATTCACACCCACGATGTGGGTTGGTTACATGACTCGCGTAACCCAATGTCCCTCGAAGGTCGCTCGGATGAACCAGTCGCGCAACCTTCGCGCGACACTAGAAACGTGTGTCGCTGGTTGATCCGGGATGGAGGCGGCCATCATAACCACGCGCCGAGGCTCACTTCCTCGCCCTTCTCTGCGTCCCTAGCGATCCAAGTGGGGCGGGCGGACGGCCGCGTGGATGCTCTAGCGGTCTCTCGATGCTTCGCCTGTCGGTCGGACAGCGCGGGCTCGCGCTCGGCCCGCTGAAGCCATTGACGCGTCCGTTCTTTTCGTTCCTGTCGCCGAGCAAGGCGAGCAACGCGCTCGTCAAGTCGCACCGTGAGACGCGCGTCGTGCCGTTCTCGCAGGAGCAAATGTTCGACGTGGTAGCCGACGTGGACCGCTACTGCGAGTTCCTTCCCTTCTGCGTCGACTCGAAGGTGCTGCGGAGGCCGAACGCCAACGTCATGGAGGCGGCGCTGCGCGTCGGCTTCCGCGTCTTCACCGAGTCGTACACGTCCCGCGTGTTCATGGTTCGGTGCGTGCGTGCGCATTCGTTCGTTCGTCAGCGTATATCGGTGGAGTATTGACTATGCGGCTTATGTTTGTTGCCACAGACCCAACAAGATCGTGATCCGATCGATCGAGTCGCCGACGTTCAAGCGCATTGAGAGGTGAGCCAGAGGCAACGTCGTTGGACGAAACGAACTAGTTGACTGCGTTGCTGATGTTGCAGTGGTGCTGCTGTGACAGCGAGTGGCACTTTCGGCCGTCGAAGACGGGAGAAAACGACTGCGAGATCGACTTCACGGTGACGTTCGAGGTCGCGTCTTTCCTGCACGCGAATGCCATCCAGCTCTTCTTCGACGACGTGGCGCTCTCGCAGCTCAACGCCTTCGTCGGCCGCGCGCGCAAACAGTACGGACCGTACCGGGCGTGTCCTTCTGTCGCCGTGTCCAGTCCGCCTCCGCCTTCATCGTCAACTGCTTCAAGTGAGCCAGCGGTTCCTTTCGACCGTCACGCCGACATTTGCTCCAAATTTGCGAATGGGTCGGTGGCATCGGCTGAGGCCGTGGAGCGCGCGTGTCGACGCATCAAGGGCGGTATCTCGCACGAGAGCTTCGGGGACTTGGCTGAGATCTTCCACCGACACGCGAACGCGCGCGAGCGGCTCGACTATGTCGGCTTTTGCGGTGCGTGCGCCGAGCTGGGCGAGCACTACCAAGACCTCAAGCCGATCGCGGAGAGCTCGGTGGTCGCGGGTGCCGTGTTCTCTTCGCTTGAGACGAGCGCGGCGCCGAGTCGTGACGGACTCTCGCTCGACGACTTTGTCGTTGGCGCCTACATGATGACGCAGGGCACGTTCGAGCAGAAGGCGCACAACCTGTTCCGTCTGATCGACACGTCTGGTGACGGCAAGATCAGCCGCGAGGAGTTGACGAAGGCGCTGGAGCGGCGCGTGCGTACCGTCAAGAAGATCTTCCCCAAGCTGCTGCGCGACCAGGTGGCGCTCCAGATGGGGTCGACGCAGGGCGAGGCACTTGAGAAGAGCCAGGACGCGGCCGTGGCGCAGGGCGTGGCAGCGCTCGAGACGCTCATGCGCGAGATCGAGCACGAGATCCCGCTCGCCGTGAACCAGGTGTTCCAGGAGGCCGATCTGGACCAGGACGACTTCATCCACGAGGACGAGTGGCTGCTCGCGTGGCAGTCACACCCCGAGTTCGTCGAGCTGCTCTCGATCGACGGGCTCAAGAAGGTCGCGCAGTGGGCGTCGGTCGTGCACAGCGACGACGGTCCGGCGCCGGCGGATGGCGCGCCGGACACGAGACTCACGTACATGGACTGACCAACTAATTATTACGGATGGCATTGGAAATGTCCGCTTGTGTTTCTCTGTACTCCCTCCAATACACCGGGTTGCTGACTCCTTGAAGCGCGTTTCTTCTCAATGGAGTGCTGTTTCCTCGCAAAGCGCTCATCAGCCCATGTGGAATCGTATGAACGCCACTTTTGAAGGAGGCGTAGTTCCCAACCGCTCATAGATCACCACGTGTAATCCGTCTCTGAGGTTTACTCTGGAGAATAGCGCAGCGCGGATCCGTGACGGATCCAGCCTCTACTCTCATAGGGCACGCCTGGATTACGGCGTGATTTGTACAGTTGAACGGACTAGCCACAGGACTCCGTCGTCAATCTTGCTGCGAGCCTTCAAGCCCACGCTCGCGGCGGATGGGCACTTGCTGTAGAACCTCCCATCCAAAATCGGAACATGTCGACCAGCTGGACACAGACGGAGCTGGCGTCTGGACGCTGATGCTTGGTCATTCTCCTCGCTTGATGCCGCCATCTACATCTTGTGCTTGCCACTCATGGACGACGCGCTCGCAGAAAGAAAGAGCCACAAGAGCTTGGATCTCTCTCCCTGCGCCGATGAGCAGCTTTCCTGATAATCGAGTCAGGACCGGCAGTTCACATCTGCGCAGCTCGGGGTTGCGCTGTTCGCATCATTGAGGGTCTGCAGATCTTGACCGCTGAATCTCCTCATCGTTACCATACGTTATGGTCGCCGTGTCGTTGACCATAGTCCCGCGTCATCAAGCGTCAACATGTATTCCGGAACGGCGAGTCCGCATCTGGCTCCAACATCTTGAACGCTTGGCCAGCCGTAGTCGGAGAACAGACAGAATAGGTTCAACGGCCATTCTGACGCGTTTGTGGGGCTAAACTCCAGTATCCTGTCTGTATCCAGTCTCATATCACAGTCTGCGACCTTGAGCGACACGCTCGCCCATTCCCGAATCTCCCGGCTGCCGCGCACGTCCAACGCCACCATCTGAGTATGAAGCTGTCGCTGCAGACTGTCGGCGTGGCAGCGCTCGCCATGGTCGCGACCGCCTCGGCCGCGACCGCCAAGAAGCAGGTCGTGCTGCTCGCGGGGACGTACACGCGGGACGAAGGCTGGGTGAACGGCACGGCCAAGGGCGTCTACGCGTTCGGGCTGCAGCCGACGAGCGGCAAGCTGACGCCGCTGGCGGTCACGTCAACCACCGAGATCGGCCACAACCCCGTGTTCGTCGCCGGGTCGTCGTCCAACGTCATCTACACGGTCAACTCGGTGTACGACACGCTCGGGGACGGCCAGACGGGCTACGTGTCGGCGTCGACGCTGGGCAGCGACGGCTCGCTCTCGGTGCTCAGCACGTGGGCGACGCTGGGGTCGAGTCCGACGCACATTGCGCTGTCTCCGGACGAGGACTTCCTGACCGTTGCCAACTACGCCGGCAGCCTCGTCATGTACCCGATCGATCCGAAGGACGGGTCGCTGGGCAACGCCACCTACTTCCAGAACTTCCCGGACGGCAGCGGCGTGGTCCCTGACCGCCAGGAGGCCGGCCACATCCACAGCACGACGTGGCTGCCGGACTCATCGACCGTAGTGGCCGCCGACCTCGGCAGTGACTCGCTCTGGCAGTTCACGCTGGACGGCGACGAGCTCAACACCAAGGACCTGCCGGTCGTCAAGCGGCCACCAGGGTCGGGGCCACGCCACATGGCGATCCACCCGACCGCCAGGTTCGCGTTCGTGGTCGACGAGATCGCCAACACGGTCGGCTCGTACAAGATCGATGCGGACGCCGAGGCGCTGGGAGATGCGGTCACCATCAACATGTCGACGCTGCCGAAGGGGTACACAAACGCGTCCACGGCCGCAGACCTGCACGTGTCGACGTGCGGCAAGTTCCTGTACGCGTCGAACCGCGGCCACGACAGCATCGCCATCTTCCGCATCGACCAGACGAGCGGCGCGCTGACGTCGGTCGGGTGGGAGCCGTCGCGCGGCAAGACGCCGCGGGGCTTCGCCATCTACAAGCAGCTGCTGATCGTGGCCCACCAAACGTCCGGCGACCTGTTCGTGTTCCGCATCGACGCCAAGAGCGGCAAGCTCAAGTACACGGGCCAGTCGGCGCCGTGTCCGTCGAGCGTCGGGCTGTACGTGGCCGAGCTGGCGTGAGGTATTGAAGTTCACACGTCGCAGATCGGAGTCATAATCCCTAAACACGGTAGCAATACAACAATAATCACTGGAAGCGTACCCTCGAGTTACACCTTGTTTTGATACTGAAGTTTCGATATCGTTGGCCATTCAGATGGATTTTGTCGACTCGATCTTTTCGCTCAGCGTGCAACAATCGCGTCGATGGTGAGCCAGCGAACAGGCGGATGGATGGATGGAGTGGAATGTTAGCCGTCGAAACCGAGCGTGGATCATGGCGGACGACTATATCCACACGCGCAGTACCGTGGGTTCCCGCGCGCGGCGTACCGTGGATTGCAGGAGACGTGACGATCCGAGCAGCGTGCGGGCAACGGTCGCGGCCAGCTGCGCGCCGATCCACCCATTGCGGTTACCCCGATGGGAGGATAGCAATCAGGTCGCTTGGGTTTTTCCAGGCCCGTACGGTACGGCGCTGATCGGCAACTCACGGGACAGCCTCATCGCCTTGGATTTTTGCCTGAACGAGCTGACAGTGAGCTCACGCCGTTCGGTTTCGCCGGTGGGATCGCGGCGCTCCCCAAGCAGCGGATCCCGCGGCGACTGAAGCGGTCGCGCCAACCGACGCATCCGGTGCTGGGGTCGCGCGTCTCTTGACCCCACGAGGGACCTTTGCAGCTACCGCCTCGATGGCCGTTGGCTGCAGCAGTACGCTTTATCGGAGCCTCTTATACCGTCGCGGGCGGATAAACGCTACGCACGCGAGCTCGACCACCAATGATTGGCGCGAGCGACGGTGACACGCCCTGCCGCAGGGTGACGCGAAGCGACGCGCTGTCGCACCGAGCGTTACGCGGCCAGTTTAGGATGTGTGAGGCTTGAGTTTGTGTGGAGCAGGGCGAGGTGTAATTTGAAAAGGCCCTGAGTTTTCGCCTTGGTCAAAATGTCAGTCAGGTTGAACTTTGGGAAGAGTGGCACTCGCGCGCGAGGTCCGTCAAAGAAAGATCGCAACTTCGACTTCGGCCTCAGCCGCGCCGCTCGCTCGCTTGGGCTGCAGTGCGGTGATGAACGGCATCCGCGGGCCGAAGATCTCGAGAGAGAAAGAGAGAGAGCGAGCAACCCAGCGCGGAACGCCTGCGTTCCATGGGTTCGCGCTCATGTCTCTGTCTCTCGCCATTTGTATGGAAGGAATTGACAGTCCGCGCATTTACGAAAGTGCGCACAACGCGATGGGTACGTACCACTCGCAGTCGCCAAGGCAGTCGCCAATGCCGAGTCGCCCCGTTTGCTCCTGGGATAAAAGGCGGTTTTTCCGCGGGCGACGCGCGGTTTCTAATTCTGAAAATCCATGGCGGCAGGCGGCGCGCCGCCGTTCGCCGAACGTTCACCGGCTGGCCGTGTCTCTCCCGTCGCCGCTCTCCCAGTCAGCGGAACGGGCGGCGGCGCCACATGGGCGGCATTCCCGCGAAGGAAAAACAAGATGGTGGCTATCGCGAAACGGCCGACCGTACCGTACGCCTCGACCCCCATCGCGCAGAGTTTCGCCCTCGCACGGTGCGTCTGATTCCTCACGCCATTTTCGGAATAGCCGGCCCGACCGTCCGGTTATCTATCGCCCCTACACGGTCGTCCGGTTACCTCTCGCCCGTTCCCGCCGATCGGTCACTTTGGAATCCGCCGCTTGGGGGATAAGCAGACAGAACCGCACTCGAGGCGAGGCGACCGTCATGTACCCGCGCGAGATCCACCGCAGTCGCGGCGTGCGCGCAGCCGAGGAGGTGCAGCCGCTGCCGTGCAGCGCGCCGATCCCGATCGTGTACGGCCGCGGGCCGTCGTCTCCCCGCAAGCCGCGGCGACTGCAGCCGCCGTCCGCGAGCCTGGCGAGGAAGTACGTGACGTACCAGGTGGACAACAACGCGCCGCTGGCGGTGCGGCCGTCGACCGTGTACGGGACGCTGCCGACGACGAGCAAGGCCGGGAAGGCGTCGCCGCGGCGCGGGCCGGAGGAGGAGGAGCCGCTGCTGCTGACGGCGTCGTCGTCGAGCACGGACTGCAGCTCGAACCAGAGCGAGACGGAGAGCGACAGCGACGGCAGCAGTACCGGGTCCAGTGGCAGCGGCGCGGCGCTGCAGTCGATCCTGCGACTCGGCGGGTACTCGTGCCGCCGCGTGCGCAAGCAGGCGTCGGTCGAGTTCGCCATCGACATTGACGACGACGACGACGACCTGGAGGCCACGCTGCCGCGCTACAAGCGGCGCGGCTGCGCCTCTCGCTGCGTCCCTCGGTGCGTTCACAGTACTGCTGACTTGTATTGGTAGTTCATTGTGCTGACTTGGTATTTGTATGAGCAGCCGACTGACGATCGAGGAGAAGGCGGCGCTGTACCGCGTGCGGCCGGACCTGGAGCTGACACCGACGCCCCTGCTGCTGCAGGAGCTGGACGAGCTGCGCCGGCGGAGACAGCGCAAGCTGGTGTTCTCGTCGCTCGGCGCGGCGCTCGTGCTGCTCATGGTGTTCGTGTTCTACTACACCATCTCGCAGATGGACGTCGACTAGCCTTCGGAGCTCTGGCATCCGTCGTCGTCCACGGTGTGTTTCCGTAGTATTTTATTCGCCACACACGCAACAACATATGTCGAATGTGGCGCCGTGCGTCTCCCCCATTAGAAACGAGCACATGCGTGAGCGGAGGGAGCCTCACCGTCTCAATAGACTCGCGCTTGCCCTGTTTGCCCTGTTTGCGTGTTTGCGTGTTGTCTATCCATCCCACTCGGATTTTCTTTCGAAGCAGGTTGAAAAAGATCGCGCAAGGCGATCTTCGACAGGCGCTCGTACCACTCTATATTCACAACATGATTGGCTGAAAATCATAAATAAATGTACCTATTCTACCCGTTAAAGTATATAATCACTCTCGCCATTTTCAGACCTCGGCAAGGCAAAATGGCCACCTCGGACCGCGAGGCCTTCCGCGCCTTCCTGCGGCAGCTTCACTACGCCCCACAGGTGAGTTTCCTCCCTCCCAGCCCTCAATATATACATATCATACTCCATGCATTAACTGTGGGGCCACTGCTGTCCACAGGGCCGCCTGGCGCGCGCGGGCGAGCTTGAGGAGCGCGACCTGGACGCGCTGCTGCGGCCGCGCGTGGCCCCCGTCTGGCGCTGGGTCAGCCGCAACGTCGCTGGCGAAGAGCAGCTTGATCGCATCAGGCGCAACGTGCGGCTCGCTGCTCGCCGCGTCGAGAACTGCCAGCGCGAGCGCGCGGCGGCCGCGCAGACCCGCGAGCAGCTCTCGAGTCGCCGCGCGTACCTGACCGATGCTCTGCGCAAGGCCCGCGACCGCGAGCGCGCGCTGCTCGCGAGCCTGGCGGCGGTCGAGGGAGAGCAGCGCGCGCAGGCGGAGCAGGCGGGCGACGCCAAGCGGCGAGAGGTGTTGGCGCGCGCGCAGGCCGAGAAGGAGCAGCGTGAAGTTCATGAAGCCATCGACCGAGTGCGAGAGATCCGCAGCTTAATAACCAGCCAGGAACAGAGCGGACGAGCGCTGCAGGGCGGCGAGAGCCCCGTGGACGTGTTGCTGCGCGAGTATCTGCGCCTGCTCAAGGCTCGCGGCACTTCCAGCAGCGGCGGCGTCGAGTTCGGCGACCGCGACGTCGCAGTGGGTCATTAGCTCTCTTTTGTATTGGAACTTGTATGACATTTTGCACTAACATGGGGACTTGTCAGCATGTGCGCAGGTTTGGCGGCCGGTCGCTGCGCGAGTGGCTCGAGCAGGCGGCCAAGCGCGACGTCGAGGCGGGAAATACGCTGCGGGACGAGGACGAGGCGCTGTACGCCGCCCACGTCGAAGCCCAGGCGCTGCCGAGCCAGGACGCGCTCGCGCAGGTGAAGACGCACCTGCGGCGCCACCAGCGCGCGCACATTGCGCGGTTCTCGGACACGCAGACCGCGTACGCGCGCGCTCGTCGCGCCGCCGAAGGCCTCAAAGCCCTTGACTATGAAGTCCCAGTATCAGCGTCGGTCGAGTCGAAGGCGGTGGCGGCGGCGGTGGAGCTGGAGATGCAGCAGGCGGTGGAGCGCGCGGCGTTGGCGGCGGCGGAGCAGGCGTTCGCGGACGCGACGTCTAAAGTCGAAACCGCGAGACGGCACAAGCTGGAGCTGGAGGAGAAGCTGGAGCTGCTCGCGAGTTTTGACCGGCGGCAGTGCGAGGTCCTCGCGCACTTGGGGGCCGTGAGGGACGAGAACGAGGCGTTGATGGCTGCAGTCGCGACCAAACAGGCGGAGGTCGGCGCGTTCGCGGAGAGGAAGATCGTGGCCAAGCACGGAGAGCTGCAGCCGCTGCTGCGGAGACGCGAGGCGCTCGCGGCGTCCGAGCGAGCGCAGCTGACGACCGTCGAGCTGCGCGAGCTCGACCGCGCCGTGCAGTCCGTCGCCGTCGCCGACGGCGTCCGCCGCGACCTGCTCGTGCCGTTCGCCGAGTTCTACACCAACCAGCTCAAGCGCGACGGCAACAGCAGCAGTGGCTTCTCTCGGGTCTTCGCTGCGCTTGGTTTATCTCCATACAGCAACTGGGAGGCGCTCGTCCAGCGTCTCGAGGCAGCCAGCGACGCTCGCGACCGACATGTGCAACTGCAGGCCTTGATTTCCCAGCTCGAGCGTGAGGTCGATGCCGAACGCCGCGGTGATGCACCCGATGGAGACGCCAAGGTGCAGGCGCTGCTCGATGAACTGCGTGGTCGGTTGAATGCCACGGAGGAGGAGACGCTCCCGCAGCTTGAGAGTGCGCTGGCGGCCAACGCGGAGACGGCGTCGACGCTCGTGCCGCGTGTCAGGACGCTGACGGAGGACTTTTACGCTCGCAGCGGCTGGACAGCACAGGTTTGAAAATGTCGCGAGTGTGATTGATGGGAATCGTTAGAGCATTTGCTTGATGCGCGCGTTGAACTCGTCCTCGAGCCGCTGCAGCTCTGCGCGAGCGTCAGTTAGAGCAGAAGCCGCTCGGTGCTTGTCCAGCGGCAGCTCGTGGAACCGCGCGAGCTGCTCGCGAAGCGCCTGGTTCTCCCGCTCGATCAGCGCACATTCCTGCAGCTCAGCCATCACAGTCAGCCTAGCGTCAACACATCCAAATATCCAGTGGCTCGACCTGGTCGAGGGCGTGGACCGCGTGGTGCTCGATCTGCTTCTGATCCAGCGCCGCGTGGTCTTCGTACTCCGCTCGGAGCGCCGTCAACTCGTTGGTCAATGCCGACTGCTGTTGTTCGTACTCGACTGCTCGCTGCTCCATCACGGCCGTGTTCTCTGCTCCAATAGCACATAGTCAGCACTCGATACCAATCGTTAACCTCTCCATGCAGTCGACACCTTGCTGCTCGCGCTCGTCGGCGGCGGCGTCGAGCTGCGTCCTCGTGTTGAGCAGGTCCTTCCGCTCGCGCTGCAGCTCGCGCGACCTCCTCTGACTCGCTGCTGCTGCAGTGCGAAGGCCGCTGGCTCGGGACTCGGCCGCGTCCACGGACGCCTCGAGATCGGACATGGCGGCCAGCAGATCGCTCGTTCCCAATCGTCTCAGCCGCAGGATCGCCGCGCTCTCGGCGAGGACGTGCAGGTAGAGCTGGCCATTCTGTTGATAGGAGGAAGCAGGCGGCGTCAGGCTGTAGCGAGAGCGCAGGAACAGGTGAAGGAGCAGCGCAGCACCCTGGAGAGATCATCCTCGGACACGCCCGCACGATGCAGCAGCTCCCGCGAGCGCTGTGCTTCGAGCCGCAGCTCGTCGTCCACGCGACGCTCCACGACCGTCCGCATGCTGCTGCCTGCCATGTCGATTCGATCAATGTTCTGCCGTTGAACACCTCATAAACACATACACTGCCATTACACAAGGGAACACAGGACTATTGTAATGCACTATCACACGTTTGTAAACTTCAATATCTGATGACCCCTACATAATCATATCAGGTGGTGTAAGATCGGCGTGGTGGGTGCTCCAATCTTGATCTGGCAGTTGAGCCGGCGCGTCGCAGCTCCCAATATCCGCCGCTGCTGCATGCGCCTCGGGTCGCCGCCATGCCCAGTGCCAGATTTGCAGGCGCATACAACGAAGCGATGGCTGGCGGCACGCAGACGCCGCCGGACGCGCCAAGCGCGGGCTTCAAGGAGCGCGAGGCCGACCTGCTGCGCGAGCTGTCGGCGCTGTACACCAAGCTGAACCAGGTGCGCGAGAAGCGAGCCAAGGCCGAGCAGGAGTCAACCGCGGGCGTGGACGGCGCCGGCAGCCAGGACGATGGCGACGCCAGCGGTTCGCGCCGCCGACGGCGCGTGCTGCTCGTGACGCGGTCGCTGCCCTTCCGGCTCATCTCGGAGGACGCGCAGTCGCAGTGGCGCGCCGAGTTCCTGGAGCACGCGAGCCTGGACGGCGCCATGGAGACGTACCTGTGCCTGCACGAGAACTACGAGTGCGTGTGGATCGGCTCGGTGCACGGCGAGGTGGAGCCGCAGGAGCAGAAGACGCTCAAGGAGCAGCTGCTGCAGGAGCGCAACTACTACCCGGTCGTGCTCGACCCGAAGCGTGAGAAGCTCTTCTACCAGGGGTTCTGCAGGACGGTCATGTGGCCGCTCTTCCACTCGTTCCCGCCCACGACCGACGACATGCTGCTTACGCACGAGATGGACCTGGCGAGCACGGCGTTCGGCCCGGAGGACGACCACAGCATGGAGAAGATGTGGCAGGCGTACGTGGCCGTCAACCAGGCGTTCGCCGACGCCGTGCAGGAGGTGTACGAGGAGGGCGACCTCGTGTGGGTGCAGGGCTACCACCTCACGCTCGTGCCGCAGATGGTGCAGAACCTGTTCCCGAACGAGAACGTGCACCTCGGCTACTTCATGCACATCCCGTTCCCGCCGGCCGAGCTCTACCGCATCATGAACTACCGCGAGGAGATCCTGACGGGGATCCTCGGCGCCGACCTGGTCGGCTTCCAGACGTACGAGTACGCGCGCCACTTCCAGAGCGCGGCGGTGCGGCTGCTCGGTCTCGAGAGCTCGCACAAGGGGGTCGAGTGCAACGGCCACTTTGCGCGCGTCACGATCTGTCCCGTCGGCATCGACGCCGACAAGTATCTCTCGCTCGTGCAGTCCGAGTCTGTTTGCGCTGCAAGACAACAACTGACCGACCAGTTTGCCGGGAAGAAGCTGCTGCTTGGTGTCGATCCTCTCGATTTGACCAAGGGTCTGGTGCACAAGCTGCTGGCTGTCGAAGAGCTCTTTACGCTTCGTCCCGAGCTCGCCAAGGAGGTCGTCTTCCTCCAGATCGTGACGAACGCTACATCTTCGCTCACTCTGACCGAGTCGACGTCAGTGCTTGGTGCCCAAGTCGAGGCGCTTGTATCCCGCATCAACAGCAAGCTGCAGGATGTTGGTGCCGATGGCCCTGTCCAGTACTTGAACAAGGATATCTCTGAAGAAGACCTCGTCGCACTCTACTCGATCGCTGATACGCTTGTGATCACTCCCGTGCAGGACGGCATGAACACGGTCCCGTTCGAGTATGTGGCGTGTCGGGAAGCTGCGGGTCAGCATGCGCGAGTCGTGCTGAGCGAGTTTGCTGGTTGCGCGCAGTCCCTCGGCGGTGCTGTGCTCATCAACCCGTGGAACACCGAAGAGCTCGTCGACTCGCTCGTGCGATCGCTGGACGACAACGACGAGGTGATGCGGCAGCACCAGCACATGTACAGCTATGTGAGCACTTTCACCTCTCGACACTGGGCCGACAATTTCCTCGAGCAACTCCGCGAGTGCAGCGAGGAGAATGCGCTGGCAGGATCGGGCCGCGAGCTCAGCCGCCGAGATATGACGTCGGCGTATTCGCGCTCGATGCGGCGACTGCTCTTCATCAACTATGAAGGCGTGCTTGCGCCAGAGTCATCCATTCCAGAGCTGTCGTACCCGCCGCAAGAACTCATCTGGCAGCTCGCGATGCTTACCAGTGACCCGCGAAACACGGTCGTGTTGGTGAGCTCGCGTAGTACGGCCGTGTGCGAGCAATGGTTTGCCGGACTGTCGGGCAATGTCGTGCTGGCTGCCGAGTACGGTGTCTACATCAAGTGGCTGGGTGATCGCGAGCCATGGCACTGCATGGTGCCGAACATGGATCTGAGCTGGTGGGAACACGTTTTGCCGCTGGTCGAGTATTACACGGAACGGACGCCTGGAGCTTTCATGGAGCGCAAGGACAGCTCGATCGCGTGGCACTACCGTGACTGCGACCTAGACCACGGTCTCTGGCAAGCAAGCGAGCTGTTGGTGTCGCTGCGAGAGCTCACGCGGTCGCTTCCCGTGGCCGTGTGTCCTGGGAACCGCTGTCTGGAGGTCCGTCCTAACAAGGTCAGCAAGGCGACGCTGTTCGAGCGGGTGTGGGAGTTTATGAACTGGTCGACTCTGTTCCCCGAGGACGAGCGTGTGACGACAGAGTACTTTGGCGAGGAGATCAAGCCAGCAATGTCGCCTCTTGTGACTCCGCGTGGAGTATTTCCGACCAGCTACAAGGAGTGGAAGACCAAGAATGGAGACGAGTCCAGTCCGTTCCGTGTCACTGATGAAGATGACGGAGATCGCAAGCGAAAGAATGGTGATGCGGTTAGCGACTCGGATGAAGGCGACGGCAAGGATGCGGCTGGTCGACAGCAGCGACAGGAGCTTGCGATGGATGCCGACAACGAGCGTGCTGTCGATTTTGTGCTTGTGATTGCGTCGGGCGACGATCGCACGGACGAGGATTTGTTTGCAGTGCTTGTTCCCCCTCCCATCGACTTGGAGGCGTACTGCAGGCAGCTCGAGAAGGAGGAGATGGAGCAGAGTTCGCCAGAGCAACAAGTCAACAGTGGGGACGAAGGCAGTACCAGTTTGGGTATTGACGCGGTAAAGGTCTCGATCGCGAATCTCGATGAAGGCGGGAATCGCCCCCCGCCGTCTCCGACCGACATCGTGGCTCGACGCCGCTCGGATCGCCTGAGCACCTCGTCATTGCCGTCGATGGGTTCTGGCAAGAACAACGCGAGCGCTAGCGATGTGTTGTTGTCCGATCGGCCCCCTTCATTTGCTCGGCTGCCGACACGTACGGGCTCAGAAGCTGACTTCCTGGTGCTGGGCGAGAATCTGACCAAGCTGACGCCAGTAGCCAAACCCGCGGTGTCGGATGACGCGGCAAACATGTTCCCACGAACTTTGTTGACAACACCGTCGAATGCACGACGCGACGAGATCACGGAGAAGAGCAAGTTCACTCCGCGTCGCGACTTCCCTCCGTCGGCCGCGCTGTTCAAGGCGATGCGCGCCAAGTACGGCGACAATTTCGGAATCCACAAGATGCCGGACACTCCAGCGGCATGTTGGGCTCTCGTGTTGCCGCCAACAGCTCGCGCAAAGCTCGAGGATGGGAGTGGCAGCAATCTGTCGTTGACGGATAGCAGCGCTCAGCGGCGGTCGAGCCTGGATCGTCGCACGTCTCTCGGGTCGTTTACTGGAATCGCTACTAGTGGACTAGGATACGAATCTCCAGGCTACGAGTTGGAGGACAACGCCGTAGGCAGTGCGACTGGAGAGAGCATCGCGAGTGTTTCGACAGTGACGTCGGTGACCGACTTTGACGAGGGTTCGCCATTGACAACAGACAAGAACGAGACAGAGCGGGGCAATTTGATCACGACGCGGATCCTCGAAGGTGTTGACGCTGGCGTGAGTGAGAACGAGACCAACGACGAAGAAGAGCAGTACCGGTTCCCGGTCAACACGTTTGTGTGCACGCTGGGACGCAAGCTGTCGCAAGCGCCGTATTTTATCAAGAACTCGGGCGAACTGTTCCAACTGCTGCAAGAAATGGGGATGAGCAGCCACATTCGGCGTCAACGGATGTTGTCACTGGGCAGTGCGATGGCGCCGGGGGTCGAGCCCAAGAACGGCGGCGAGCTCAAGCGATTCCTTTAACTCGCAGCATGCCGATGGCGTTGCCTATTCCCGTGCGCCTCGTGTATTCCTCGGCTGCGAGAGGATGTGAGGATACGAGACTACAGAAGACGCCAACACGAGAAGGAAGCACGCACCGTTTTGGTCGCAAAGGAGAAAGAGCCATTCGCCTGTGAAGCGCTTGACATCGGTATCGAGACACGTGAGGAAGAACTGCAGGTGCTTGAAGAGGAAGGCGGCGCGCGAGGGTGTGGGTGATGTCGGCGGTGGAAGGATGGTGTGGCGGAAGAAGGCAGCGGTCTGGTCATCGCCCGCAACGGTCAAGTTGTGGCAGAGCGTGAGGATCGGTAGCATGTCGTGAAGAGTGCTGGATCGAGCGAGGCGTTAAAGTAAGCAAATATGAACCGTGGTTTAATTCATCCGCAAAATGTTGTCGTTCGTACCAGATCTTCTCGACACGCACGGCTATCAGCATCGCCTCGAGGTGGTCCAGCACCGCACAGAGCGGTCCACTATCGCTGCAATCAGCCTGCGCCTGTTCCCTCACGAATGCGGCCGTGAGCTCTGGTGGGAGGAACATGAAGACCTCGGCGACGCGGTTCTTGACGTCCAACATGACAGGATGGGCTGGCGAGCTCTCTGGCTCCATGGCTCTGCTTAGCATGAACAGCAGCAGCTTCCCCAATCTGCGGTAGACCTCAGTGAGCATGTCCCGGCAGACAAACCAGCGATGGAAACAAACGCACTGGTGGATGAGAGTGTAGATCTCTGGCTTCGTTGTCTCGGCCTCCTTCGTCCACGACATCTGATTGACTAGCACGGCCACGAGCTTGAGGAGTTCCAGCATCAGACCCGAACGTGACGCGTCGTCTGTAATCGTAGCTCGCAGTTGGTCGGTCGGAAGAGGAACAGCAGCGTAGCAGAGACTCTGAGGTGCAGCTGAATCGTGAGTTGCAAGGCCAGAAAATGCAGATGAATAAGTTGAGTTCTTACAGTGTAGATGAGCGTCCACGCATCGAGCGAGTCACAGAGGTAGGCGATAGTGGAGGACGCGTCGCATGACACGAGTAACGTCTTCCAGACAAGAAGATGGAATGACGCCACGCCGCACTGCTTGGCCAACGCGAGCAGGCGAGGTGCAAAGTCATGCGTAACTAGAACCGCCTCGATGAAGTCGGGTCGAGAGTAGACCGAGTTGATGGCGCACTTGAGCGCTTCCTCACGCACTGGCCATCCGGATGGTGTGTCCGCCAGTGTGAGGAACTTCTTCAGCGTCTAGGTTCCATACACCACGATCGTTGGTTGCCTTGATGACTCGTAACATCGTTGGATAGATCGTACCTCAGGTGTGAGAAGGCAGTCGATGCCCCGCCTATCGCGCATCAGCACCTTGATCGCAGTCAAGAGCGCCGCTCGCCGTTCTGCCACCGTATTGCATCAGCTCAACATTTACCCAACTTCCCGATCTGACCGCACACACCGGCAGTGAGCTCATGGACCGCATCGCTCTGGATGCATTGGTCAACTACTTGCAATGCCTTCGCCGCGACCCGTTCTCGAGTCGCGACATCCTCGAGCTCGGCTATCCACATCCGTCACATCAGCGACCTGGCATGTCTGACCTCCAAACACATAGCACTGCCAACGTCTTACATGCACTATCGTTCACTGCGGCTGCAAACGTGTCGATCCATTCGCCAATGCGATCGCGATCGCCCGCCATTGCCAGCTCCATTTTCAACCTCGAAATGTGATCCAAACGTGCAAAGAGTCGTCCGCTACACCTAGCCCTCATACGCCATCTCGAGCGGATCCGCCAATTCGATGCTGTGATTGGTAAATATATGAATACAGAATTTTAGCCAATTGCAAGCGACCACTTGGTTCCAACTGCTCCGACTCGAGCCGCACGTCCGTCATTTACCGAGATCGCCGGCCAAGATGAAGTGGCTAACTCTGTTGGTGGTGGCCGCCGCGGCGCTGGCGGGCGTGCAGGCCAAGGACGACCTCCCCGCGGACGCGCAGCTGCGCATCGGCGTCAAGTTCCGTCCGGAGGAGTGCCCGCAGAAGAGCGAGGTGGGCGACGTGCTCTCGATGCACTACACGGGGACGCTGCGCAAGGACGGCTCCAAGTTCGACTCGAGCCTGGACCGCGGCACGCCGTTCGAGTTCCCGCTCGGCGCCGGCCGCGTCATCAAGGTGAGGGCGTACAGGATACGCGATCTGGTGCTTGGAGGACGCTCGCGGCTGACTCATGATGTTTGCATAACAGGGCTGGGACCAAGGGTGGGCTTGATCTGCTGTCCGTCTCGGTGTTATGCAGGATTAGGAAGGTGACTTACGTTTTGTGTGTTGTTCGGTGTTCTGTGGTTGTGTGGTGTTTGTTGTTTACAGTCTGGTCGGCATGTGCGTCGGGTACGTGGCAGTTTTTCGGTTCTGGCCGTGTACTGGGGAATGTGCTTATATTGTCGATTGCTGAACAGCGAGAAGCGTCGGCTGACGATTCCGTCGGACATGGGCTACGGCGCGCGCGGGTCGCCGCCGAAGATCCCTGGCGGTGCCACGCTCGTCTTCGACGTCGAGCTGCTCGAGATCAAGCGCAAGAGCGACGAGCTGTAGAGAGATCGCGTGTCAACCAACTCGGAGGTGCTCAAACCATGTGTTTGGATCACTCAAACACAGTGGTGTGTAGTCATGTCATAATCTCCAAAAATGCAAACGTTCACTTGCGTCCACTATACTCATATCGCAAAACATACTTATATAACGCATTCCCCAAATCAACGCTATAACTCGCTCGGCGACATGGCTGACCGCGCGCAACCGCCGGCCAAGCGCCGCCGATCCGAAGTCGCCTCCATGCCGCCACCACCGTCGCCGACCACCTCGT